>PVKE010016026.1:0-32576 GCA_004027555.1 Craseonycteris thonglongyai
AAAAAAAAAAAAAAAAAAAAAAAAAAAAAAAAAAAAAAAAAAAAATATCAGTATATATTACTATTACATTTTTTTTTCTCTGTACAAACTTGATTTTCAGTGGCCCAATTTGAGAAACCACTAGTACATAGTAATGTTCTTGAGACACAGTCTAGGAATCCAGGGATGAATATGAGGAAAGGAAATTGTGAATAAGTTGACAGAAAATCAAATTCACAATGCCCTCTGCTAGACTTGAAAATTTTTTAGTCTATAAGTCTGGTGGAGCTTTTTCCACAAAGAAGTTGTAGGTACAACAATAAAATATTTCTGTTAGTAGCAAGCATGAGATACAACTTGAGCAAACTATTTTTAAGAATACATAATATATGGGTAAATCTAATAAGAGTAGACATGAAAAATAAATATTAGTAAAGCATGTCAAATAATACTTTAATTGAAGCTGATTATCGCAACAAAACTAAGACAAGGTGGCCTAACAGAGACCATATATCTCTGTCTTTTCCAGAATTCATATACTATAGTATTACTATTTTTGTAGTTAGATTTTAATCGTTCATCAAATTCATTTTCAACAAGCTAACAATCACACACATAAAAATTTACTATATTGGGACACAATTATATTAAGACGCATTTCATAAAAGTGTATTTAGAAAATTATAACAGTATTTTCATTATATTTTAATGTAAAATAGCTAAATTTCAAGTCAAGAAAAAAGTATTTCTTGGGAAAAGAAATTATATTAGAGCCTACTACAAATCTTGTTGGGCACGCTCTTTTATAATAGTTAATCACAGTTTAACAGAGACAGAGAAAGGAAAAAGGTTGTCCAATTCTACCGCTTCACAATTGCCTTTTCTCTCCATCTCACTGTCTTTGGAAATAATGGAATCACTGAAGGGGTAACAATTTTTCTAAACCAAGTTAGTAACCGTTACCATTTAATTTATATTTGGTATTAACATTAAATTTTAAAATATTCTCATCATCTTTCACGGCTTTGTTTTAACCCTTTATTTCCTACAGGAGCCCCATAGTAAGAAAAATGCTTTCCCTTTTATCCTCACATAGAAAACTCTGTATTTGGATCTTCTTAAAGAAAGCAGTTTCAGATGGAGTGGCCATTATCACACTGTAATTCACTGTCTATGTACTACCTATAACATCAGTTCCAGTAACTTGAAGTTTATTATATACACATCTGCATAACTGATTTTTAGTGCTTTTGGTTCACCAAAGATTAGTACAAATTTTTTTAGGCCAGAGCTGACCCAAGGATATTCTATTCTAGACTCCATAGGAAAATGTGCTTTGCCCCAAACTCTATTCACAGAGCAATTAAGTTAAGAGTCAACCACTCTGGGCCATGAGAAGAGTGGGAAGCCATTATCTCATAAACTTACCTCATATTAATAAACAAACTGTTGATTTAACACTGGGGCTAAGAGGTAACCAACTAACTACAATAATCTGCTTTCTTGAATAGGTGTTCCTCATCAGGATTTAAACAGAGAATATGTTGAAACAACTAAGCAATGTCTAGAAGATCAAAAGAGGTTTAAGGACAAGCTACTTCCTTCAGGGACTTTTTAATTTATTAAGTGTGTTTAAGCTGTAAGTAAAGACCAAAGACCTGACACAAAAAAAAATTATGAAATAAATTTTAAATTTTGGCATTAAGAATGGAAAATGAGGTTCATAACAGTAAAATGAGGCCTATGTCCAGTCAACAGCCAAGCAAATAAACACTATTGTACATGATATTAAACAGCAAATTAGAACTGATTGAAGAAGAAAAATATCAGAACTTACTTTTTGATTTCTCGGAGCAGCATTCTGATAAGAATGGTCTGAAGTGGTTCAACCATCAATTTCCTCCACATATCCAATGCTAGCTGCCAGGAAAAATATAAATCATCAAGGCTGAATTACTTAGTATTTGTTTTTAACAGTTAAGATTTAAAAAAAAAAAACCTATTAAAGGAAGTATTTATAATATTTTAAAATTCAAATGAAAATTAAATAAGAAAAATTAATTTCTAATTTAAATCACAATGTCCATCATATCAGACATGTACAAAAACAAAATTTAGGTTTTTTGATTAGTTGAAAAATCTTACAGAAATAATTTATTTTTACAAATCTTATTGATTATTAAGTGTCCAGTATTCTGGAGGGGCTACAGGTACCCAAATTATAAGACACAAAGGAATTATGTTAAATAAACTAAAGTGATTTGGCTGCTAGCTGATTTTTTAAATTATAAAGCTGGAGGTGCTGGGATGGCTCAGCTGGTTAAGCACTTGCTTTGTAGTCCTGGGGCCCAAGGATGAAATCCTGGCCTCGGCCTGTGTGGACCCATATGCTGAACTGAGGTGTGCCCCTAGTTCAGTTCTTGCCAGGGCCCACGTGGGAGACCCCTGGCCTGGTTCCTGCCTTGCACAGCCCCATGCCCACCTGTGGAATTAAACTATAATGAAAATTAATGAGGTATAACTATGGAGACTGCTCTGGGCCCTCCCCACTTCTCTCTGTCTCATTCTCTGCTAAAAAACAAAAACAACCAATAATAAAATAAATAAATCTTTAAAAAAAATTATTAAACCTCTCAAACAAGACATAAAAGGGTAAGTCAATTTAAATAACAATGAAATAAAATATCCTATATTCAACACCTAGTTTCGATATAGGACTTCACCATTACCCTTGCCCCAAATCTCAACCTTCTATCTCCTCAGTTTTTCTGCTATCCTGAATTTTGTGTTATTCACTTTCTTAAAATTCTATGAAATGTGTAAGTATCCCCACATATGTTTGAAGTTGACCATTTTTTACCTTGATAAAATAGTAACATTGTATACTCCTGTAGGTATGATTTAAAAATTTTTAACTGTTACTGAAATCCATCCAAATTGAAAGATAGCAGCTACTGTCCTTTCACTGAAGTTCCCTGATATACACCTATGAATGGAAATGCTCAGCTATAGGGTTAGGCACACATGCTGCTTTACTAAATAAAGCAAAATGGTTTTCCACACACAAGCAATGGTCATGAGAGTTCCCATTACACATTCTTGACAAGTGGTACCCACAGGCTTTAGTCAAACTTTGCCAATCTGTTAGATGTACAATGACATCTTCCTGCAATTTTAAGGAGATGGCATTTTCTTGAATGAGGCTGGGCGTATTTTATTTTTTAAATATGTTTATGGTACATCTCAGTTTTTTCCTGTGAAATTCATCTCTTTTGCCCATTATTCCATTAATGTTTGTCTTCTTCTTAAAGAAACCAAGTGCTTCTTTAAAATTTCTTGTAATGAATTCCTTGATAGTTTTTACATATATATATTGCAGAGTCATAGTTTTTGACTTCTAAGTTGCTTTCTACAGTATTTTGGTAAAAATGTGTTGTATTTTAAAGCACCCAAATTTATCAGTCTTTTCCTTTATCATTTGTACTTTTTACGTCTTTTAAGAATTCCTTCCCTAAGGCCACAGGGATATATGTGCTCCTAGAATACCTTCCAAAAGTTCTGAAGTTTTGCACTTCACATTTAAGCCTTTAAACTCCAACACAGTTTTCCCATACAGAGTACCGGTACAAATTATTCTACTATCAAAAATAGGTTGTTGGGAAAGCTGGGATGGCTCAGCAGGTTAAGCGCTTGCTTTGAAGCCCTGGGGACCAAGGATCAAATTTCAGCCCCAGCCCATGTGGACCCACATGCTGAACTGGGGTGTGTCCCCAGTTCAGATCTTGCCAGGACCTATGTGGGAGGCTCCTGGCCCAGTTGCTGCCCTGTGTAGCCCTGTGCCCACCTGTGGAGTGAACAATATGGAAAACTAATGTCAACTATGGAGACTGCTCTGGCCCTTCCCCTTCTCTCTGTCTCTCTCTGTCTCTGTTTCTCTCTGTCAAAAATCAATAAAATATATCTTTAAAAAAAAAAATCGGTTGCTCCTCAGTTTCCACCTGAACTGCATCCACATTGGTGTAAAGTCTGTTTTTTAGCCTCTCTATTCTGTTTCCCTGGAATAACTCTCTTCTGATCCACTGGTAATTTCATTTCAAGTAAGAAAAAGCATCTGTCTTCTTATAAGGCACATCCTTCAAGTCGGCCTTCTTTTTTCTTTCTAAATGGCATGAACAGGGAAAAAAAGAAGGTACTATAGAAGAAAATGGGGCCTTATCCCTGTAGTGGGAGGGCAAACTGGTAAAAGCCTTTTGGAAGGCAAGTTGGCAAAGCAATCAAAATTCAGAATGTATTAATACTTTGACTCAGAAAATACACTTCCAAGTGCCCACTCTATGAAAATTTCTGCTCATATACAAAGAGCTATATACACAAATGTAACTCCGTGAGTGTAAGGGTTTTGCCCACTTTGTTTACTACTTTATTTCCCTATTCCCAGCATACAGAAAAGTGCCTGGCACACAGATGGGTTCAAGAAATATTTAATAAATGAACAATGATGTTAACTGTAGTGTTGTCTATAATAACCAAAAAAGAAAAAGAAAACCTAATGGAAACAGTTTAATAAATATTTAAATTATTGTTATATATCTAATATAGAATATTAAGCTCTCACAAAAACTAAACTTGTGTGAAAAAACTCCTAGACGCATTAACAAAATAAAAGGCAAGAAATACAAATCGGAGGACACTGAATATATGATACCATTAATGTTTAAAAAACAAAATCAAAACCTTTATGCATGTATGTATGAATATTTATATGCAAACACACAGATAAAATTCAGAAGATATATGAGAGTTATCCAGAAAAAATCCAACCATAAATGCCTTTATTTTTCATATTACATGGCAGGATACTTTTTGGACAGCCCTCATAAACCAAACTGTTTATAGTTATTTTCTCTGGGAAAGGGATCGGGCTTGATGGTGTTGGTGATAAGGGATGATCACTAAGTAAAACATTCACATATAATCCTATGAACTAAAGCAAGCCCTGTTGAGAATTTGGTATTTTCCACTGGCATGTTTCTCTCTCTCTCTCTCTTTCTCTCTCTTTTTTATATTCTTTTTCCTCCTACAGTTTTATTTTTATTATATACATAATGCTGTGTCCAATTGTTTTCATAAACCACTTTTCACTTTGTTAAAATTTCTATGAATTATTTTCTACTATTAATTTATTCATTTGCCTACCTTTAAAACAAAATCATACTGGATATATTCCTCTATGGATGACTTTGCTGTTGGCTATTGGAAATTTAAATTGTTCACTCATTAGTTACCCTTATTAACAGTGATTGCAAAGAATACTTTTAAACATTTAAACTTTTTCTTCTGATACTTATTAATTTCATGGTATAGATTACTAGACCTAGCTACATGGCCAACTAGTATTGAACATTTTAAAATCTAAAAGGCAATGAAAAATTTCTTTCTAAAAAGATTATATGAATTTGTTTCTACTAATTCTGCATATTACCTGTTTGTTTTCTTCATTAACATCCACAACAATTTTTAACATAAATTACTTCTAATTATTTGGCATCTGCTTTTCCTTGAGGACAGAAACCTTATGTTTGTTCACCACTTTATCTACATATGGCTAGTCAATAAATACGAGGCCTGGCCATTGAATTGTGAATTTGCCACAATGAGCATACATTGGCAACACTGTATAAACAATTTGGTAAGGTTTCATAACCTTGGTATTTCAGTGTCTCACAGCTGTGTTCATGTCAACGTGTAGTGGTGTCTTAAAGAATGGCATTCATTATTGTTGTTGAGTGTTTTTGTGTGCCATCACGAGAATGTCAGAGATTGAATTACAGCAATGAACAAACATTACATTTATTATAAAACTTGGCAAGAGAGAAAGTGAAATCAGGAACATGTTAGTCCAAGTTGATGGGGATAATGCCATGAAGACAACAGAAGTATACTAATGGACTAAATGTTTTTCTGAGGGGAGAGAAAACACCATTGATAAAGAGAGGTCAGGGTGGCTAGCAACAAGCAGAACTAATGAAAACATGGCAAAAATTCATCAAATTGTGTGTCAAAATCGTTGGCTAGCTATGAGAATCATAGCAGACCAAGTAAACATTGATAGAGAAATAGTAAGGAAAACCTTCACTGAAAATCTTGCCATGAGAAAGGTATGTACAAAAATGGTCCCAAAGGAGCTCACCAATGAACAAAAGCAAAGGAGAATCAAAGTTTGCCAAGACCTTTTGGAGAAGCAAGATGATGTTTTGGGCAGTGTTATCACTGGTGATGAAACATGGGTGTACCAAAATGACCCTGAAACAAAGAATCAAGGTGCACAATGGAAGCCAGCCAATTCTCCATAACCAAAAAAGTTTCAACAGTCTAAATTCAGATGTTGCTAACCTTTTTTGATATCAGAGGGATAGTTTATTATGAATTTGTACCAACTGGACAAACAGTTAATCAAAGTGGTTATTTTGAAGTGTTGAAAAGGCTGCGTAGAAAGTTAGACAAAGATGACCTCAACTTTTAGCCAACAACTCATGGCTCTTGCATCATGACGATGCACCAGCTGACATGGCACTGACTGTGAGGGAGTTTTTAGCCAGTAAATAAATAACTGGGGGATGGGGATGCCAGGATGGCTCAGGGGGTTAAGTGCTCGATTTGCAGCCCTGGGGTCTGAGGATCAAATCCTGGCCCTAACCCGTACAGACCCATATGCTGAACTGGGGTGTAGCCCCCAGTTCGGTTCTGGCCAGGGTGAGCATCCCATGTGGGAGACCCCTGTTTGGCCCCCAGCTCATGGAGACATGCTTCCCATGTGGGAGGCCCCTGCCCAGTTCCTGTCCTGCACGGCCCCCTGCCCACCTCTGTGTGAAATGAAAGCATGTCGAAAACTGATGACATACAACTATGGAGACTGCTCTGGGCCCTCCCCCTTCTGTCTCTATTTCTCTCTGCCTCTGTCTCTCTCTCTGTCAAAAACAATAAAATCTTTTCAAAAATCACACAAAAACCTCGAAATTTTTTTTTTTTTTTAAGTATTAGAACACCCTCCCTACTCACCTGATCTGGCCCCCAATTATTTTTTTTCTTTACCTGAAGATAAAGAAAATATTGAAAGGAAGACATTTTGATGACATTCAGGACATGAAGGGTAACATGAAGATGGCTCTAATGGCCATTACAGACAAAGAGTCCAAAGTTGTTTTGAAGGGTGTACTAGGCGCTGGTGTCAGTGCATAGCCTCCCAAGGGGAATACTTCAAAGATGACCATAGTTATATTTAGCAATGAGGTATGTAGCACTTTTTCTAGGATGAGTTCGCCATAATTGTCAGACCTCATATTTCTTTCACAATCAATAGAGGAATTATAAAATTTTCCACATTTAAATCTGTACTGAACCTCAAAAATTTGAGTGAATTATTTGAACTGCACACTTCATTGTTTTATTATAAATTTAATTAATTTTTATAGTTAAATTTGTTAGAGCAATAACTTTGTATTTATTCTCTTTTAGGATCTCTTTTAAGTCCATGTCCTTTACACTTTTTGCCATTTTCTAAATATTTTTATGAGCTTTGTCACATGGCAGAACTATTAACCTTTTATCAGTTATTCACATATCATTAATTTAACTGAAAATAATTTAAATGAAAATAATGCTCATTAACATAGATTTCTGGTCAAGATGGCAGGGTAGGTAAACGCTGTGCTTGCCTTCTCTCATGACCACATCAAAATTTAAACTAGAGAACCACCACTGAGAATTGCCTGAAGTCTCTCAGAATAGGAGTCCTACAACTAAGGGCATACAGAAGCCACTTCGAGACAGACAGGAGAGGCAGAGGCACAGAATGGGCAGTACCCACACTTGCATGTAGCGGTTAAAAATCAGAAGGGGTATCTCAGCTGCAGATGTCCCCCCTGAGAAAGAGCAGCTGGTCCCAGCCCCACACCAGGCTTCCCAGCTCAGAGTTCTAGAGCTAGAGAGAGAAGCCCCCATAATTTCTGGCTGTGAAAACCAGCAGAGATTGGACTGAATTTGAAAGAGGGTGGCTGGAGTCCCAAACAGTCCTCTTAAAGGACATGCACATGAACTAAATCACTGATAGACTCACCCACCCTGAGCTCCAGCACTAGGGCAACAGCTTGAAAGGCACCAGAAACATATGGGGAAGAAATGAATTGTCTGGTTTTAGGTTTAAGGCTAGAGGAGCATCTTTCTCTCAGAAGTGATAGCAAAAGCCATAGTTTCCGGGTTGATACCTACTTCCTCCCAGCATGCAGACGTAGGCAGCTGCCATATCTGAGTGATTTAGAAGATAAGGAAGTAGAAAACACCCAATCAGAACAGCAAACAGAAAAATAAAAATAAACAAATAGGTTAAGGGGCTTCTGGGACAACATCAAGCTAACAGCATTCATATCACTGGGGTACCAGAAAAGGAGCGCAAGGAATGGAAAACCTATTTGAAGAAATTATGATGGGAAACTTCCCTAACCTGGTGAAGGAAAACAGGAAGCACAGAGTCCCAAACAAGATGAACCTAAACAGGCCCACACCAAGACACATCATAATTAAAATGCCAAAGGTTAAAGACAAAGAGAGAATCTTTTTTTTAAAAGATCTATTTTTATTGTTTTTGACAGAAAGAGAGACAGAGAGAAGGGGGTGGGCCCAGAGCAGTCTCCATAGCTGCGCGTCATTCGTTTTCTACATAGTTTTCATTGCACAGGTGGGTGTAGGGCTACAAAGGGTAGGAACCAGCCAGGGGCCTCTTGCGTGGGAGGCATGCCACCATGAGCTGGGGGCTTCCAACATGGGTAACACACCCCGGGACAGGAGCCGAGCCAGTGGCCTCCCACATAAGAGGCTCGCCATGGTGAGAACTGAATTGGGGGCACACCTCAGTTTAGCATATGGGCCCCCACAAACTGGGGCCAGGATTCGATCTTCTGACCCCAGGGAAGCAAGACGAGCTCTCTACTCACTGAGCCATCCGAAACCATCCTGGCATCCCCCAAAGAGAGAATCTTAAAAACAGCAAAAGGCAGTCAGTTACCTACGAAAGAGATCTCATAAAATTGTCAGCTGATTTCTCAACAGAAACTTTTTAGGCCAGAAGAGATTGGCATGAAATAGTCAAAGTGAGGAAAACAAGGACCTACAACCAAGACTACTCTACCCAGTAAGGCATCGTTTAGAATTGAAGGACAAAGAGCTTCCCAGACAAGAAAAAGCAAAAGTTCATCACCCCCAAACCCGCATTACAAGAATGATAGAGGAACTTGAGATGAAAGAAAAAAACAAATAAAAATATAAATAATAAAATAGCAATAAATACATATCTATCAATAATTATGAATTAAATGTTCCAATCAAAAGACATAGTGTGGCTGAATGGAGAAGAAAACAAGACCTTTAACATACAGTGCCTACAAGAAACCCACTTCAGATCAAAACACACACACAGACTGAAAGTAAAGGGATGAAAAAACATATTTCATGAAAATGGAAACAAACAAAAAAGTTTGGGTAGTAATACTTATACCATACAAAAGAGATTTGAAAACAAAGACTAAAGCAAGAGAAAAGAAGGACCCAGTAATCCCACTTCTGGGTATTTATCTGAAGCCAAACCACTACTTCGAAGGGACAAGTGCATCCATACGTTCACTGCAGTATTATTTACAATAGCCAAGATGTGGAGGCAACCTGGGTGTCCATCAATGGATGACTGAATAAAGAAGAGGTGGTACATATATACAGTGGAATATTACTCAGCCATAAAATGAATAAAATCTTACCCTCTGCAACAACATGGATGTCCTTAAGAGGGTATTATTAATAATTATGCTGAATGAAGTAAGTCAGACAGAGAAAGACAAATAAATACCATATGATTTCACTTATATGTAGAATCTGAAGAACAAAATAAACTAGCGAACAAAATAAACTAGCATACAAAATAGAAACAGACGCAGAAATAAACAACATTTTGAGGGTTGCCAGATGGGAGGGTCATGTGGGGGAGGCAGGAATGGGTGAAAAGGGGGAAGAAATTAAGAAGTATAAATTGATCATTATAAAACAGTTGTGGGGATGTAAAGTATAGCATAAGTAATATAATCAATACTACTGTATAACTGTATTTGGTGTCAGATGGGTACTAGACTTACCAGGGTGATCACCTCGTAAATTATATAAATGTCTAATCACTATGTTGCACACCTGAAACTAATATAATATTGTATGTCACCTATAATTTTAACATTATTTAAAAAATAAAATAATACTCATCACTTCTTTACTGTTCTCATCTACCTGAACATTCTTAGGAAATCATTACAGTATTTAATTTACTTAACATTTAGGACGTTTTAAATCTTGACAATTTTGATAGTCAATTCAATTATCTTTAAAAAAAGACAGTGAATCAAATTACTTACGTACATTTTATAAAGTGATGTTTATCAGTGACTTAAAGAATTTCCTACCTCTCCTATTTCCATAAGTGGTTCATTCATATCTACACCACCATAACCATACTGAAGGTCAGCTTCTGTCAATTTATTCTTTTTAATAAACTGGGTGTTGAGATACCTGAAAAACAAATATAACATCATTGAAAACTATGTCAAAATCACTAGGGAAAACAAATAACTTGCAACTTTAGAACAACAATTTTAGGGTTAGAAATCAACAGAAGAGTTCAGTAATACAACAAAAATTATGTAAAAATTTTAAATACAATAAAAGATAAAAATTATCACCTCAACTTTCTGTGCAAAGCCTTAAAAGAAAAACAATATGACTTCCAGAGTAGCCAAACAAAACAAAACAAAACAAAACAAAACAACCTATTACCCCAGTCTCACATAAAAAAGAAAAACTCAAAGTGTTCAATCTAAAAATTCTAACAGTGTACTAGCTCAATAGTGCCTATCCAAGGTTCAGGCCTTCTACAATCTCATTTGTTCATTCCCAGATTCTTCTTGGTAAATTAAGATAAGTTCACTTTGAAAAGAATCAAATGGAAAATGGTGAAAAGATCAAAGACAGGTCGGTTTTCAGTTATTGTTAGTGTTAATGTAATTTATGTGTGGTCCAAGAGAATTCTTCTTCCAATGTAGCCCTGGGAAGCTAAAAGACTGGCTCTCAAATACAAGCAAGAACCCTGTCTTGGAGACAGCATCCAGAACAGTGGCAGGCAAATACAAAGCACTCAAAGAATACTTCTTCAATGAAGTACTGAACAAATAAATGTTTAACATTCCAGACAACAGGGAGAGTAGCACAAAGTTGGAAAAGCACCCTGGAGCCAAACTGTGAAAGCTGGGAATGCCAGAAAATAAAAGTAATCACTAACATTTATTTAACTCATATCACGTGTAAAACATAGCTCTGAACGTTTTACACAGTTGAATACCACGAGGTAGATATATGTGGTACTGTCATGACCCTCATTTTATATACACGAAAATTGTAGCTTATAGAGTTTAACTAACTTGCCGAGGCTCAGTCTGCTAGTAAGTGGCAGAGTGGCATGGAATGGAAACTCCCACTCTCTCATTCAACAAGTAGTGTCAGAGTGTGTACTTTATGGCAGGTACTAACTACGCAAGGTACTAGGGTCAGAAAGATGAAAAACAAAAATGTGGTCTCCACCCACACAGAACTTGCACTTCTAGTAGACAACACAAATGTAATATTTCAACAATGGCATGTGTTCCCTGAGTATGGGGAACTTAACAGTCATATCTTCACTATTCATATGGGTCTTCCTATATGAATCCTTTGCTCCAAACCAGTTTCTTTTTGGGGCAGTGGTACCCAGGCCACCCCAGTAACCTCACCTAAAACACTCACCTCATCTTTCCTGTTCCCCTCCTTTATTCAATTAATCTTCACTTACTCCTAAACTACTCATCTTCTCCATGACTTTCCTTTTCACATCCAACAGCATTTGTTTACTCTCTGCTTGTGCAACACTCTTATGATTGGTTTCTATTTCCAGTCAGAGGTATCTCCAATTCACCTAAAAATTCTGTTTCCAGGATATCACTTTCCTATTCAGAATCCTACAGTAGCTCTCTTACACCTACATAGTAATTGTAAATTTCTCAGAATCGTGGTTTGTTAACTCTGAAGAAGTAGCTGCTAGATCTGCAGAGGTCTGAATTCACTACTGGTAATCCATTTTAGTGGAGCTTCATATGTTTATGTCTGATAGGACAAGTCATTATTCTCTCTTCTTCATGGAATAAAATTTAAACTAACTTGCCTTAACTATATCTTTCTCATTTCAGATTTCTATTTTTGATAGTGCAAGCTTGATAGACAAGCTTTAAAATAATTTAAAAGAAATAACTTCAAAAGTAAATAGTGCAATTTTTCAATTTTAATATAGATACTATTCTTAATTTCTCAATCACTGTATTTTACAATCAAAATTATTAACAATAAATTTGTTTTTAAATAAAGACATATGTTCTAGGAAACCATAAAACAAAACCACTTCCAATAATTTCTTAAAATAATTTATGCTCTACCACACAGGTAGATTGTTTTGCTCAGGTATAATGCAAATGATGACAAAAGAGAGTGTTCTTACAACTTATCTGTCAACAAAGTACTTACAAAGTAGCCTATCCTTTGCGTTTCTGGAGTATGAGAAATAACACAGTTAACCCCCTGACATACAAAGATGCTGGATATGTCATGTGTCTTTTAAGCCACTGTAAACACTGACGTCTCTGAGACTCAGGCAGATTTAATTTGCTTTGAGTACAGTTATATTGCAAGTATTATCAAGAAATAATTACATATACTCAGTGTTAAAGTGTGAACTGTTGAAATAATCCCTTTAAGATGTCTGTTTTGAATCTGTACGAAAGTGACATTGAAAGCCACATGGGGTATTTACGTGAAAACAGTGAGACTGATACTCAACAAACTAATACACTTGACTGTTCAACAGAAGATTCCAATTCAAGTGAAGATAGTCCTATCCAACATAATGTTTGTACACATGCAAAACCTATATGTATAGCAAGCAGTGATGATTGTGATTCAGAGACTAAAGAATGGAATTGGGAATAAAAAGAAGATATTCCAAATAAAAAACCATTTACCCAAATTGCTGGTATAAATGCTTTAGTTTTGCAAAGACTAGGAGCAAATCTATGCCTCTTTGTGTTTTAAAATTGGTGCTAAGTGATGATTTTTTTTTGAAATTATAACCATACAAACAAATAGAGACATAAGTCAAAAGATAAAAAACCAGAACTTGAAAAAGATGAGAAGCAGTTTCCAGTAACAAGTGATAAAATGAAAGCATACCTTTCGTTAATGTATCATAATGTTGCAAGTAAAAAAATCTAAGATAGACAAGTAGTGGTCAAAAAGAGCAGTATCAGAGTCACCGGTATTTTAAAAAACTGCCTCGCACATGTTTCTTGGCTATATCACATTTTCTTTACTTTGTGGATAATGAAACCACATATAAAGAAGACAGAATATCAAAAGGGCAAAGAATAGTCAACTATTTGAATAATAATCATACAATTCAGATGAAGATGTCTCCCTAGACAAGTCACTGATGAAATTCAAAGGACATCTGGGGTACGTGCAATTTATAATTACCAAGTGTGCCAGATTTGGAATCAAAGTTTATAAGTTATATGAATCCAATACTGACTATTGCACTGCAAATGTTAAGTTGAAAAATAAATAGTATTTTTTGCTCACATAGAATTTCATTTAATTCATATGTCAAGAGGTTAATAATAGTATTTGGTAAGAATTAACAGCCTATGGAAACTTTGAAGCCTCTAAGAAATCAGGTTTTTCAACCTATCTTAGAAAATTTCATTATAAGGATTGTTCTCATGCTAATACCTACTGGATTTCAAGAAGTGTTAGTTAGTTCTCAAGCTAATAGTACTCCACTTCGAGGACCAGCAGGGTCTACACAGATATGTAGTACTTGAAAAGGTGGGGCAGGAATATCATTATTTTTCTTTAAAATAAGAACCCTTAAGTTACCTATGCTAATGCATATCCATCTTATAAATTTAATCAGAGTAAAGAAGAGGTTAGACTGATCAAATTTGTTTAGAAAAGATAACAAAAGAAATTTACCAAATAGAATAAATTACAAATTGAAAATGGGAGCTGATTATAGGGACTTCATTATTAACAGTTCTGTTGAGAAATGATTAAAAAAAAAAAATCCTTGAACTATAAGCAGTGCAAAGGGAATAATGAATTTCAAAAATATTTGGAGGGTTCCACCAGTAGGGGTCAAATGGAGAGGATAATCCTAAAGTGAAGGATAACTGTGACTTCTGACATACGAGGTTATCCAGAAAAAAATCCATCCATTGTCAATATGATGAGAATGGTTACATGGCTGGATATTTTCTGGACAGCCTTCGTATATGTCTAGGTGTATAGTACTAGTATTCATTAAAATTGGTCATGTAGAAAACAGTGTGCATGTAAAAGATAATAAGCTGGTTTTGAACATCTGCAGTAGTAAGATGCACCCATGGAACATCCTGGAGTGATAGGAAGCTAGGTAAAAATACTCTGTGAAACTTAAAACTGCATGGGATAAACATGTATTTTGGTGGTTATCAATATGTACGTTATAGCCCAAACCAGGAGAAACTGAGATCATCCTAAAAAGAACATATAGTGTGAGAAAAGGGATGAGGACAGAACCTACATACCGGTAAGTGATGAAAAGTGTGTATTTAGAAAGAGACTAAGGTAAAATGAAGAAATTAAACATTTTTTATCAGAATAATCTGGGTTTAAATTCTGCTGTTGTAATTTCTTAGCTAGGTAACTGTGCAAAGTCATTTAACCTCTATGACCCTCAGTTTCCTCACATAAAAATGGAGATACCAACTACCTCATACAGTTTACACACACACACACACACACACACACACACAAAGGGTGTCCCAAAATTCATGCAAGAAGTAATTTTGATAGAAAACACAGGTTTATAATTAAAAATTGTAAATTTTCATTGCTCGACAATGAAAACATGTTGTTCTTTCGTGTTGCACTCCATTTTTAATAACCCTAAATTGTCAGCTGTCATGCTGTCTTTTTTTTTCGTTGGCAACACTTTACCGCACAAATGATGCAAAATTCAAATCTTGAGTGAATTTTGGGACACCCTTTATAATCCTATATATTGCAACTTTTAACAAAAGCTCATTAATGTACTAATATAATAGTTTTAATTTACAGATACTATCCAATTGATTTTGGTAAACAGAGATAGAGGAGAACCAAGAGAATTATTTTCTAGAAAACTAAGAAAGAACAGAACTTAAATCTATACTCAAATGTCTCAGCTAAAGAGGGACCCCACTCCCTGGCACGGAGCCTGAACACTCTCTTTTGTTAGTACTATCAAGTGGCCGAAGCTTCTAAGAAATGGCAAAGCCATGCATGCACTCTCACTCTTACCCTTAGATTTCCCCCAATTATCTTACAACTTAGTTACAGATTTCTTAAAGTTCTATTTATGACTATCTCACTTTGAAGAAGGAGGAGAAAAAACAATAAATGTCAGGATGTTTAATGTATGACAAACACTGTTCGACAAAAGCCAAAGCCACAGTAAACATTATACATGTCAGCAATGGCTAGTTTCTAGTTTTATTACATTTTGCTCTTCTAAGAAGTAATAAAAGCTACTGGTCATTTAGATGTAAGCTCCAGATTCTAACACAAGCTGCTCACAATAAGTAAAAACCTTAAGGGAACATGAACCAGTGAAGCAAAGGACAAACACGCCAAGAACACCAAGCCTTAGCTCCGATGTGGTATTCCTGCAATGCATGATGTAACTGTGCAAATGATGCTTTGAGATCAGCACCACTCCTCAGCTTCTCCCCAGAGAGAAAATGAAGCAATACTATGTCTGCGGCCAAAGCCACAATGCACAAGGCAAAACTAGTGTTCCATCTGTTACAGCCACAACCATTTCAAGAGCAGACACCATAGGTCCAAGGGTGAAAGGCTTAGGTGCTAATGCCACTATTCTTTAGCCACTATTCTGTAAATAATCTTCCGCCTTCCTACTATCTACATGAATGGGTTAGAGGACCAGCAGATACCATGGGAACACCAGGAGTGGCAGCTAACACCAACTATCTAAAATGCAAGGAAGGCAGGGAAGGAAGTCCAGAGAAGGACATGTAGAAAAACACATCAGAACCAGTCATTCAGAGAAAGGAAGAAAAGCAATGCAGACAGACAGAATAGCATCAGGAAAGGCAGAAAGATAGGATACCATGGGGCATTATGACACTGGAAGTATACTTATATGCCTAGAGGAGAGTGTAGGAGAACTTCAAGAGGAAAACTGCTGAGTACTTTGACTAACAGTTTCCACAAAACATAAAACCCTGAATCCTAGAGTTGAACAAGAGAGTCTAGTGAAGGTGGCGTGGGCTTTGATTTACTCTGCTAGGTGTCATCCAAACTGAAGCTTTACTTTGGATTTCTGTTGAGATTTAACATGTGCTAAAGATAATCTGAAGAAACAGAGCAACGCCATCAAGTACAGTTTTACTTTTCACAGTAACTTTCCGCATATGGCCTGGCTCCCAAATACCCACATGACCCAGACTATAGACTTTCCACATAGCAGAGAAAAGTCTACAGAGCAGCAAATACTTTTAGTTATGTGCTTTTCGATGGGTATAAGACATATTTTTTTAAAAATTCTTTCAATTATGAATGCAAGCAATACTGTTTAGATTGTCAAGAGTATAAAAGCATACTTACCTATACAAGCAATCCATATAGTCTGCACCCTTGCTATATTCCTCCCAATACCTATGATACATAACAAGTACTTGCTCTTCAGACTCCAGAACTCTCTACATAAATAAGAAAATCATTTTTACTTGGAAAGCACCAATAATTTTCACTTAAGCTATACAATTTATTAAAAACTAATATTCTAAAATAACTGGCATAATTTAAGCATTATAAATTACATTCAAATTTAACTACTTTTAGTAAAAATGAAACAACTAGAAAAAAAATATGTGAATCTTAAGATATGAAGCATCCATACTAAAAAGTTTTATTCTCTAGGATAAAAGGACAAAAATGTAATGGTTTGATGCTCTTTGGGCTACATATTATACTAAGATCAGTTTAAAATAGAATGTAATTCTATTGCCATGACTATGTACTTCCTCAAATCCACATTTGATCACCTGCTAAATATATCAGTAAATCAGCCTGATTAAGTATATCAATCTAAATTATTCACTTTTGTGAATAAGACTATGGTAATTAATACCTTTTCCACATTCCCCAAGTTGTTTTCTATTTACTTAATACAAACCAACTATGTTTGGAAAAATGAAAATCAAACTGAAACCAGAGGTCTAAACTTAAAAAGTTATTTTTAAAGGAAATCTAGTCTAACAATAAAAATACATTGGGTTGATATTCAGGAGTTCTTAGGTTCTTCTATCTCAGTTTTTTCATTAACTGTTCATATAAACTTAAGAAATCATGAGCTTAATTTTAATTAACTCTCTAATGAAATACTGTGCTTTTAAACTTGGAATTTTAAGAATTAAGGCTCAGAAAGACACCAGTAACCTATAAAGCGTATTTTTGTTTATCATCTTGGTAAATAAATTAAAAATAGCGACTATCAATAATCCTGGGAAACAGGGTACCTTTAGGAACTGCTGTTGCTGATTGATGGAGTATAAACCCAAGAACAATTTGATACTATGTCAAAAAGACCAAAAAATGTTCATGACCTATGACTCAGTATTCCATTCTAGGAATTTTTCCTATAAAAAAACTTGGTTACAAAAAATAATTTACCTACAAGGATCTTCACAGAAGTATTGTTTATAATAACACATTATATAAATTGGAAATAGAGAAATCTATATGATCAGCAGTACGGGAATATTTAAACAAATAATAGTTATCCCCACATCATGAAAAATTTTAAAATCACTGCCAGAATTACAAATCTATTTAATGACAAAGAAAGAGGCTTACATTATTAAAAAGCAGATTATCAAGTGTATAACAAAAGACACCATTTTCTAACAAAAAATTGAAAAGTTCTTACACAAAGCAAAAATGTGCATTACAGAAATTATCAAATCAAGTTACATATATATTGATATGTGCCAAAATATTTAAATATAGACATCAAAAATATTAACAGTGGTTAATTCTGGAGGTAAGCTATGGGTGATGTTTATTTTCTTCTGTTTGCTTATCTGTATGTTCTAAATTATCTATAATGGGAATGTAATACCTTATTAGTGAAAAAAAGTTTCCTCTTCCAATTAAATCAAATTTTCTCTTTTACAGGTAAAAATGATTCTGTTAACAACTTACTTTATCATCTACACATTAGCTAACTTCTTTTTTTGTGACTGGATCTGAGAACATACTGTTTACCATTATATAAGTATGATAAATATTCATAGATCTACTTCACAATATTATTTTTAAATCACACAATTATACCAATGTTAGTTTCTTAGTTTTGATACTATACCACTGTTATGCAAGACATTAACATTAAGAAGCTGGGTAAAAAGTATATGAAAACTCTCTACTATTGCAACTTCTGTAAGTCTAAAATTCGAAATTCAAAATATTTAAAAATCACACCACCTATGCTAAAATACAAAGTTGCAAAATATGTTTTATGTAGTTATCAATTATGTTCTTACAAAAGCTCACTAGCTCACCTTAGAACTTTAATACTTAACATATTAAACATTTCAAGATCAATATAAAGTACTTGTTATCAAAACCACTTTCATGAGCTAATAAATGTACATACTAGAAAACTATCTGCCATATACAAGAAAAAGTACAGTATTTCCTTTGAACATTTTAAGGGAACTATCACATGATCAACTGAGCTCTACTTATGAGTTATCAACTTTAAAAATTATCTGCTCTAAGCCTTACACATTGTTAGACATTAGATTGTGTTGTTTTATCTTTATTTTATAAAGAAACTAAAGCTCATTCCATAAAGTCGATTTTAGGTGAGTCGTCCTGACCACACAGCTAATAAAAGGTAGAGTCAAATTGCTAGCCCGGACAATAAATGATCTCATCCAATTCCTGATAAGATCAGATCAAAATAAGTAAGAAATCCTGTCTATAGTGAAATACTGCAAAACTCATTCATTGTTTATGCACAAATCAAGTTTGTGATGCTGCCTTCATATATATATGGCATACTAATCAAAATAAGTGGTCAGAGAGACTATTTCTAAATTTATCATGCTATTTAATTTACCATTTCTCTTTCTAATTCTAGCTTTTTCTAAAACTTTATATAGGATGTGAAGAGGTAGCTAAAACGTTGAAAATAATAAAGATAGAGATTTACCAAGAGGTGGGAAACAGTAAGAGAAAACCTGGTTCAATAAACACCATCCAGAGGACATAGGAGCACATTTTAAAGGTAAACAAACCTTGATTTGAAACCCTGCTTTCACTTCTTACTTACATGATCTTGAGCAACTATATTGATTTCCTCTATGAGAACCGTGCTTGACCATACAGAGATCTTAAATATATGTAATTATAAAAATGCTATTTAGGAAACAAATCTTAACTTGTTCTGCACTGCAAAGCAGTGAACTAGCAAAATAATTATGCAGCTACAAACATATAACATGTATGTATAACTCCTTACCTTGTGCAAATGCCGTACGTGATTTTCCAAAAAAATTTTAGTTTCTGCATAAAGTCTTTCTCCAAGGGGTTCAGGATAGGCCACACATAAAGCATAGATATCTCTAGTTAAACTGTTAAGATTTTCATATGCATTGGAGATATCACTTTAAAACAAATGAGATTTACTTGTTTCACATAACAAAATGAAAAATCATTATTCCCATGACTGCAGAATTGTATAGATATCAATACAGAATAAAAGGTAACATACATAACCACGGTTACTTTAAAAAGCACTATAAGATTTATACATTTATTCATTCAACAAGTATTTATTGAATGTTTGACAGCATTACAAGGAAAACTGTTCCTCTCAGAGAGGTTAAAAATCACAGGGGAATTCTGGGAAGTTACACAGAAACCTATAAAAGAAGGTTTACGTATGATAGGACATAAGCATAATATCAACAAAGGGCTATGGAATCTCACAAGAGGCAACAAACTTACCTTAGTAAAAGCAGATACAAGAGTTGTCCGAATTGGGAAGCTGGAATGGCTCAGTGGGTTAAGCACTCGCTTTGCAGCCCCAGGGAAGAGGATCAAATCCCGGCCCCAGCCCATGTAGACCTATATGCTAAAATGGGGTGTGCTTCCCATGCTTGAGGCCCCTGGTTTGGTTCTCAACCCCCACCTCCCAATTCAGCCCCTAGCTAGTGGAGGCGTGCCTCTCATGCAGGAGGCCCCCACCCCAGTGCCCACCCTGCGTGGCCCCTGCCCAACTGTGTAGAACAAAACCATGTCAAAAACTGATGGCAGACAACCATGGAGACTGCTCTGGGCCCTCCCCCTTCTCTCTGTCTCTTTCAAAATCAATAAAAATAAATCTTAAAAAAAAGTTTATCTGAATTAAATGTATCAGAATTCAGGATAGTGGTTAACTTTACTGATTAATGGGAACACTAGGAGTGTTCCATTTAATGAATGCATGGATATGTCCACTTTGAAAATTCACCTGATTATTTTCCATAAGTCAGTATGTGTATTATACTTAAAATTAAAATTTTAAAAGACTAAATTTAGCCAGGATCTAGATCAACAATATTTCAGCAAAGGTGTGATGTATTTAGTATCTTTAAGCTCTGAATGCCTTCTTCCAGAATTTTTTTTTTTAATTAATTTATTTTTGACAGAGACAGAGACAGAGACAGAGAGAGAACTGAACTGGGGGAGCTCCGCAGTTCAGCATATGGGCCCGCACAGGCCGGGGCCGGGATTTGATCCCCGGTCCCCGGCGCTACAAAGTGAGCGCTTAACCCACTGAGCCATCTCGGCTTCCCCTCAGAATTTTTATTCAACATATTTGTTCCACCTATTTTTTCTCTCAAGCTAGATACATACTTATTTCTAGAATATACAACTTATTTGATATTAAAAAATTAAGTGATTTAATACCATTACCATTCAGCACAATATGCTAATTATGTGTCTAAATGTTTGCACATCACCAAAATTAGTATCTCAATATAACCTACCGCATGTCCATGTACACAAAATTGACTACAAGTATACACACCACAGGGATTACCTTCTTTCTGTTTATTAGGGAAAAAGGATCTGGGCAGGGAGGGAAAACAGGGACACTTTCCCATTTCATTTCATATGGAAAAGTTATAAATTGTCTTCCTCAGTGAGAATGTATTCAAGTATTTTTTAAGTAGAGTCCACCTTAGTAAAAAAAATTTTTTTATAAGATTTTATTGTTTTTGATAGAGAGATACAGAGACAGAGAGAAGGGGGACAGCACAAAACAGTCTCCATAGTTGCACATCATTGTTTTTTCCACATAGTTTCATTCCACAAGTGGGCCTGGGGCTGCACAGGGCAGGAATTGGGCTGGGGTCTCACCCTGGTGAGAACTGAACTAGGGGCACTCCCCAGTTCAGCATATGGGTCCACATGGGCTGCGGCCGGGATTTGATCTTCGGTCCCCGCGGCTGCAAAGTGAGCGCCCAACCCACTGATTCATCCTGGCTTCCCCAATTTTTTTTTTTTAATTTATATTTTAACTCACCATAGTTAGGGGTCTCAGTTAACCACAGTGTAATTTCATTCAACAGCCTAAAAGACATTCCTAAATATGTCCTTTTTCTCTAACTTACTGAAATATCCAACCACTCTGAAAATGTTTAGGCCTTAGGAAGATCACCCAAGAAGAGAATTTTTCAAGACACTTTAAAAGAAGGAAAATGGGAAATAACTGGAAGTCAAATTTAGATTTAAACTCTTTTCTCGGAAGTCATCTTTTCCTTAAGTCACCCTTTAGGAAGCCAGAATATAAAAATTCCTCTATTTACGAATTTTCTACTTAAAAATTGTCAGTCAGAAACAAAACTTTTCCAGAGGAAAAACTCTAAACAGTTCTACAACCAAAAAACACTGTTGGGAAGCAGCAAAAATATTTGTTTTAATTCATTTTCTCTATTAAAAAGTTCTTCCTATACTTTGGCTTAATTTTGAGTTTAAATACTATTAATTCTATTGTGTAGTGGGCACAATAAATTTTGAAATAGAAATAAAAGTAGATTATCCTAAAATGGAAAATGTTAAGACAATAACCAAAAAGACTTCACTGACAATAAAAATTATTTTTATTGATATTTCTGAAAATAATGAAAATGCAACTTATAAAAAATGAATATATGAAATCATCAATTAGAATCAGCATTAACATCAAGTATTAGTCTGACTTAGAAGTACAGAGTGAAACTGTTACTAACATACCAACCAGAGATGACGATAGATAAAACTTTTCCTAACAGTACAATCTAACGAAAAGTAACGGGTACTGAGTGTAGATGCCAAGGTTACTACAATAATTAGTCCTCCTAACACTTGTGAAGATCATCAAGGATGGAGATTACCTGCCTCAACATTCTTCAGTGTGGTCAAAACTAGTCTACGAAAAAGATGCCTGATACATATATAAGTATCAGAAATGAGGACAAATGCCTGATTATTAAGCCTGGTTTTCATAGGCTGGGAAGAAACACATTCAGGGAAGATGATCTTATGTCTCCCCTTGCTTAATCCCCTTGAACTGATATAAAACCATTTAGAAGCTAACTTTGCCTTAAGTAGACCTTCTAAGAGGGCTGTCTGGAAAAAGTCCAGCCACAAATGCCTCTACTTTTCACATTACATGGCTGGGTACTTTCCGGACAGCCTTCAAGTATTACACTACCAGGGTTTGGGGCTTGTCCTAACAGCTACCCAAAGGCAGAAAATGATGAATAAAAGTCAACCAAACAAACAAAGAACTCCAACCCAGAGAAACAAATAGATCTATACTTAGCCTCTATCTAATCATAGGAAAGCATTTGATATACATACTTAACAGAGTAAATTCCAAACCACTCTAGACTGCACTAAAGCTGTCCTACAGCTTTTGTTATATAATGCATCATTATTACTTGTATTAGGCAGAATTCTAAAAATGGACTCCCAAGATTTCCTACTCTACCTGGAACTATAAATTAAGATATCACACCCATGTTGCTTTACATGACAAAGGGGACTTTGCAGCTGCTGTTATTATTACTAATCAGCTGATCCTAAAGTAGAAAGATTACCCGAACTTTCCTGGTGGGCCTAATAATCCCAAGGGCCCTTTAAATGCAGATCCGCACCAGCCCTGTCCCACTATTGCTAGCTGCAAAAGGAGAAGTCAGAGAGTTAAAGTGCAGAAAGATTTGACACGCCACTGCTAGCTTTGAAGGGGGGCTCACATGCAAAAACTATAGTAACCAACCGCTAAGTCACTGAGAGCAAGTTCTGGGCCACAATCAACAAAGAAATGGGAACCTCTATCCCATGACTGCAAAGAATGGAATTTTGTCTATTGATAGGAACAAGCTCAGAAGAAGACCCTCAGCTCTTGAGAACATTTTAGCCTTATGATATCCTGAGCAGAGAACCCAGCCACACTATGGACTTCTGACCAACAAAACTGGGTAATAAAAGTGTTTCTTTAAGCCAGAAAACTTGTGGTTGTTATGTATCAAAAACATTGATGTTTTTTATTTACATTATCAACCAGAATGCCTTGCATATATACCTGGATCCAGTACATTTATGAAGGATGGGTGTTATGAGCCACACTTAACACAGTCAGAAAACTAGCCAAATACTGATGTTGTTTCATCTGTACAGTATGCTTGTGACATTTAGCTGACAGTAATTCAATCACCAAACATTTGCAAGGTGTCTATATGTACCAGGTGCTAAGAATATAGCAGTGAACAAAATGGACAAGAATCCCTGCCCTTATTGAGATTATATATATTTAGGAAAAATGTCTATGGACAGGGTTCAGTAAGTTCCATACTTACACTTGTTAAACACTTCAATTGGGGGACAAACATCCTTAATGCCAACTGCAAGAGTATAGAAGACTTTGGCCTTTTTACACCAGCATTCTATCCTACAATCACCTTACCCCTCTTGGGCCACAAAATATGTAACTATAAAATGGGGCTAATAATAAATGTTTTACAAGGTCATTTGTAAAAAATTAATAATTATACATACATATGTTGAAAGAAAAAATTACCACAAAAGAATGTACACAGCATGATTCCATTTATATAAAGTTCAAATCACAGGAAGAATTAACCAATATTGTTTAGAATTATATACATAAGCTGTTAGACCATTTTTACAAAAACAGGAAACAACAGGTGAAGAAGTGAGGACAGTAGTTTCCACCAAGGGAAAGGAGTGGGCTCATGAACTGAAAGGGACATGTGGTGTGGGCCAGTGGATGCTGGCAGTGGTCTAGGTCTTAACCAACCTGTGTGGTGATTATGCATGTGTTTGTTCGACTACATGTATACCTTACGAACTTTTCCATGCATGTCTATTTCACACACCCAAAAAATGTTACATAAAAGATCAAGTAGTAACACACAGGGTAGTACCTGAAAAGCAGATCCTCACAATTTGGGGGGGCTTTATTTCATTTTCAAAACATTATGATCTTTAAAATTCCACCTACCATAGCTGCGGGTCAGAAGTCAACCTTATATTCTTGGGCAAAGTAACAGAGAATCAGGAGAAATTTTAATTTAGGGCAATTAGTAATACAGCCCTTTATTTTCCAAATTAAAATTTAAAGTGAGAGATTGCACTCAAATTTACTGTTTTTGCATATTTTTTTATTTTATTTTAAGGGAAGAAGAAAATCCATGATCAGGTCAAGAATAACTAGATCAAACAATAAACATTTTAGAAACAATAAGGACTAAAGGGGCATTTTTCAGCCAAGTCAGCAACTTCAAAACCATTTGCAAACCAACCAATTAACTTATATTCTATACAATAACAAAGGACACATTTAATTATTCCTTTTTATCCTTTACTTATGCTCATTTTTCCTTTTCTTATAATCTTCTATGACCAAGTCCTTCCCTTCTTTCCCTGTTCATTTAGTTAAAATAGACTTAAAAGTACCTTAATACTTGTCTAGCCAACTTCATTAACACACTTTTTCAATTTTTATTAACATTCCTATCCAAACAATGCATGATGATCCACAGAAAAACTTAAGAGACTAATTCAATAATAAGCTCTTCAAAGGCAGAAATCCATATAAATTATCCTGGAGATAAACTGGAAACTATGGGGAATTAGATGTTAGAAATCATGTATTCAAGTCTGTGCTACCTCAGTTAGTACCTGCATGACCCTGGGCAAGTCCCTTTACCCTTGAGTATCAGTTTCCTCATGTGTTGCAGAAAGACAATAATTATATCTGCCCCACCAATCTCATAGGCTAGTTTGAGATACCAAGTAATAAAAAATGTAAAAGATCTTTGCAAACTATGAAGATTTCTAGGAACATTACTGTAATTTTATGCTCTTTTATGCCTAGAAAATACGTAGCCTACCTAAGAAAGGTTTATTACTGACAACTACAATTGGAAGGAATTAAATGATTTCCTGTTGATCTAAAAAAATTCCAGTTTTTACATCAGCATTCAGCTTAATATTAACTGAATTAAGCATTAAGAACAAGTTGACTACAACTGTCTTATGAGATCCAAGAATTTCTAAAGAACATATACGCCACATAATAAGGGCAGCCATCCTTTTGCCCCAGATTGCTAAAGAGGACAGCAAAGTTCAGGAGAACTCTGAACCTCCACACATTTTGGATAATATCTTCACATCTTACCTCCCTTTTTGGGAAAGAATCTCTGGTTCTCAGTGTCTATCCAGACCCCAAGGCCTCCTTTAGGGCCCTTGGGCACTGCCAAACCATTTGGACCCAAAAACCCAGGCCTCAACCCAGCCCTTTATTCACCCTGAGATATGACACATGTGGTATTCCCTGTGATAAGAGGCAGAGACGGTTCAGGAGCCTGCCAGCATACATGTTCCAATGTACATGTGTCATCCCCATGCCTAACCTGCCTTGGCCCTTGGCAGAGACTGGGTAGAACTAGTAAGACTACTACCCACAGGACCTGTAACCAAGAATTCCTAGACATTCCCTCAACCTCCCAAATACTAAGAAGCTAAAGTATTTTAATATTTTGGTTTTTTTCCTGGTACTAGTTTATACCCTGGGTGTTGGGGTTGCAATGTTTTTTGTTTTGTTTTGTTTTGTTTTTAAAGAGTGTGTGAAAATGTTGTTTTGGTTTTTTTTTTAGTTTTTATTTATTTATTTTATTAAGTTTTTGACAGAGAGAGAGATACAGAGACAGAGACAGACAGAGAGAACTGAACTGGGGGAGCTCACAGTTCAGCAATATGGTTCCGCACGGGCCAGGGCCGGGACTCGATCCTCAGTCCCCGGCGCTGCAAAGTGAGCGCTCAACCCACTGAGCCATCCCAGCTTCCCCTAATGTGTTTTTTATATATGTATATATAAAATAATATTACAGAAATTACATTTTATTATATAAATTATAATGTATATACATTAACACACTTTTTTTTTTTAATATTTGTCATGTAAAAATGCAGGGCATCAGGTTTCAAATTATCCTAGTGAAACCACAAATTTGGTTTTCATATAGAACTCCTAATTCACAAACGCAGACAACCCAATTAAAAATCGTGTCTCATGCTCATTGAACTTGCCATTCACTCTCTCTCCTCACTTTGTTCCCGTCTCTGCTCAGATGTCCTCAGAGAGGCCTTCCTTGACCATCCTTTAAAAGTGCCCCTCACACAGGTACTCCAACCGTTCTCCACACCCTTGTTGTGTGTTATATGCCGTTGAGTTGGATCAGACTCCTGGCCACCCTATGAATAAATGATGTCTAATATCCTGTCCTCAACAGCCCTGCTCAGCTCCTGTAGATTCATGCCTGTGGCTTCTTTTATGGATTCAATCCATCTCGTATTTGGTCTTCTTCTTCTCCTGCTGCCTTCTATTTATTCCAGCATTATTATCTTTTCCCTAGAACCCTGCCTTCTCATGACATGCCCAAAGTAGGGCAGCTTTACTTTTGTCATTTTTGCCTCCAGCAGGGTTTTCAGGCTTAATTTGTTCTGAGACCCACTATCAAGGGAATCCAGAAAGCTTTCCTCCAACACCATATTCCAAATGAATCCATTTTTTCCCCTAATCAGCCTTGTTCACTGTCCAAGTTTGACATATATGTAGTAACTGGGAATATGAGGGTGTGGATGAACTCAGCCTTGGTCACTAATGACACATCTTTGCTCGTGATAATCTTTCCACTGCTGCCTTTCTAAGTCTCAGCTTTCTCTTGATTTCTTGGCTGCCATCTTCATTTGAATTGATGATCCTATTCTGCCTTATTTTTCCCCACATTATTTATCAATACCTGTTATTAGAAGCAATGGCATTAGATTTCTTAAATATCGTTTATTGTCTGTTTCCCTTAGTGAAGAAAAAGTAATTTATTTTGTTCACAACTGTATTTCAAAAGCCTAAAGTAATTCCTGACATATACGCATGCTCAATAAGTATTTGTGAATGAAACGTTATCAAAGATTAATGATTGCCACATATAGCAATGAACTTGGAAATGTAAATAATATATTTGAAAACAGTCACACTGGAATATTCTTCCACTTATATAAGCTTAACACTGTTTTCACATTTTAACGTTTATCAATTTTAGAATATTTATCAATGTTCAATCATACATTTACCAATACAGTATCATCAATATAAGAACACGTATCAATGCCACTAAAAGGATACGAGAAGCGATCATTCCACGTTGCTCTTTCGACGTATTCCAACATGACAACAGCTTTGATTGTCGTTAAAAGTTTGTTCCATGTTTCATCAAAATCTACTACTCTTGGTTTCAAAGACATTGTGCAAGTTTAGTGTTGAAATCTGTTAATTAAAAACAATAACAATGTTAGCATGAGTTCTACAAGATCAGTTATTTGTTTTTAAAGCACTGTAAATTAAATAGCATGAGAGATGGAAGTGGTAAGAACAGAACCTGACACATAGTAAGAACACAATAAACACTGGGTACTATTTTTTCATGACTATGCAGATAGGAAATTCCATAGAATATCTGCACTCATCACAAACTCTAGGAAATGGAAAACTTTTAGCGCAAACTTTTTATAATCAGAGGTTTTGTTCCAAAGATTTAGAAGCCTCATTTAATGTGTTGAGGAACAAGAGAAGGTGGAACCCAGTTAGCCAAAAGGTCAACTCCTATCACGAGAAATATGCAAAAGACCCTCAATAAAACGCTTTGGTTCCAAATCCTTAAACTGGGAGATGAGATGGTATACAGGGGAATATGAGAACATATAACAAAACAGAAGGGTTTATCTTCCTTGAACATCAGTTTAGGTAAATAATTAGGAAGAAAATTTACATTTACAATAAAAAAAAAGATGAACTATAGAGTAAAATGCAAAATTCACATGGAGTCCACACCACTGGGCCTCATAGGACACCTACAACATAAGGCCAACCTACCAAGACTGGGGGAGATAGCAAATCTATTGAATACTACATAGAAACAAATACAGGGAGGCAGGCAAAATGAGAAAATAAAGAAACACATATCATATAAAAGAACATAACTAAACTCCAAAAAAGAAAAAAATAAATAGAATAGAGGCAAGTAATCTACCAGATGCAGAGTTCAAAACAGTGGTTATAAGGATGCTTAATGGACTTAATGAAAGAACAGATAACCTCAATGAGCACTTACAAAAGGAACAGAAAATATATTTTTTTAAGTCAGAAATGAGGAATACAACAATTGAAATAAAGAATACATTAGAGGGAATCAATATCAGACTAGATGAAGCAAAGGATCAAATCAGCAATTTGGAAGACAAAGTAGCAGAAAATACCCAATCAGAACAGCAAAAAGAAAAAAGAACCAAAAGAAATGAGGACAGCTTAAGGGGCCTCTAGGACAACATCAACATAACAACATTTGCATCATATGGGTACCAGAAAAAGGAAAGAAAGGTAGGGATTGAAAATGTTTTTGAAGAAACAGTGACTGAAAACTTCCCTAACCAGGCAAATGAAATAGACATATAAGTCCAGGAAGCAGAGAAGAGTCCCAAACAAGACAAACTCAATGAGTTCATACCAAGACACATCATAATTAAAATGTCAAATATTAAATACAGAGGATCTGAAAAGCAGCAAGAGAAAAGCAGTTAGTAACCTACAAGGGCACTCCAGTAAGACTGCCAGCTAATTTCTTAACAGAAACTTTGCAGGCCACAAGGACTTGGCATGAAATACAAAGTGAGGAAAAGCAAGGACCTACAATCAAAATTATTCTACTCAGCAAGGCTATCATTTAGAATTGAAGGACAGATAAAGAGCTTCCCAGGCAAGAAAAAGTTAAAGGAGTTCATCACCACCAAACCAGTATTACAATAGCCAAGATATGGAAGCATCCTAAATGTCTATCAACAGACTGGATAAAGAAGACATGGTATGTATGTGTGTGTGTGTGTGTGTGTGTGTATATATATATATATATATATATATATATATATATATATATGTGTGTGTGTGTGTGTGTGTGTGTGTGTGTGTGTGTGTGTGTGTATAGACATACACACAGTGGAATATTACTCTGCCATAAAAAAAGAATGACATCTTATCATTTATAATAATATGGATGGATCTATAGACTATTATGCTAAATGAAACAAACTAAACTGGAAAAGACAAATACCATATAATTTCATTTATATGTGGAATCTAAATGAATGAATGAATGAACAATCAAAATTGAAACAACCTCACAGATACATAGAACAAACTGATGATTGCCAAATGGGAGGAGGGTTGGATGGATACATGAAAACTGTGAAGGTATTAAGAAGTACAAACTGGCAGTTATAACAAAATAGTCATGGGGATGTACAGTACAGCCTAGGGAATGTAGTCAATAATACTATAATAACTATACGGTGCCAGGTAGATACCAGACATATCAGGGGGATCACTTTGTAAGTTATATATTAAATGTCTAACCACTATGCTGCATACTTGAGACTAATATATTGAATGTCAACAGTAATAGAAAAATTTTAATTTAAAAACAAAAACACATAAAAGTAGATAAACTTAACAAGTGTATACAGAATATACACCCAAAAGTAAGAGAATATTCTCCTCAAATGCACATAGAACACTCTCCAGAATACATCGTTAGACCACAAAACAAACAAGTCTTAATAAATTTATGAAAACTGAAATACCAAGCATCTTCTCTAACTACAATGGTATAAAACTAGAAATGAATTAAAAGAAGAAAACTTAAAAATTCACAGATGTGTGAAGATTAAAAACATGCTACTGAACAATCAATGGGTCAAAGAAGAAATAAAAGAAAAACTAAAAAATTGCCTTGTGACAAATGAAAATGAAAATTCAACATACCAAAATTTATGGAACACAGCAAAACTAGTGCTAAGAGAGAAGTTCATAGTGATGAATGCCTACATCAAGAAACCAAAAAATATCTCAAACAACTTAAATTCACACCTCAAGGAACTAGAAAAATAACAAAGCCCAAAGTTAGTACACAGAAGGGAAAACAAAAACCAGAATAGAAATAAATGAAGACTTAAAATAGAAAAGATCAATGAAACCAAGAGCTGGTTCTTTGAAAAGATAAACAAAATTGAGAAATCTTATGCTAGACTAACCAAGCACCAGAGAGGACTCAAACAAATAAAATCAGGTATGAAAGAAGAGACATTACACCTTATACCACAGAAATACCAAGGAACATAAGAGGTTACTATGAACAATTATACATCAACAAATTTGACAACCTAGAAAAAATGGATCAATTCCTAGAAACATAAAACCTACCAAACTGACTCATGAATAGAAAATCTGAACAGAATATTAAGGAGATTACATCAGTAATCAAAAATCTCCAAACAAACAAAAGTCCAGGGCCAGACAGCTTCACTGGTGAATTCTACTGAACATTCACAGAAAAAATAATACCACTCCTTTCTAAACTCTTCTAAACAGTAGAATAGGAAAGAACATTTTCAAACTCACTTTAAAGATTTATTTTTTATTGTTTTTGAGAGGTAAGAGAGAGAGAAGGGGGGGAGGGCGCAAAGCAGTCTCCATAGTTATGTACCATTAGTTGTAACATGGTTTCATTCCACAGAGGTGGATGGATGTGGGGCCTCCTGGGGCAGGAACTGAACTGGGGGCCTCCAGTATGGGAGGCAAGAGCCGGACACTGAGCCATCCTTGTGGTTACCAGTTGTGCCACAGTTCAGCATATGAGATTTGTCTAGGAGAGGAATCAATCCTCAGATCTCACAATTACAAGGCAAGCACTCAAGCCCCGAGCTATCCCGTCATCCCCAAAACTCATTTCAAAAGGCTAGCATTATCCTGAAACCAAACCAGAGAATGACACCACAAGAACAGGAAATTATAGGAACACAGATGCAAAAATCCTCAACAAAATATCAGCAAACTGTATTCAACAATACATTAAAAGGATCATACACCATGATCAAGTGGAATTTATTCCAGGGACACAATGTGGTTCAACATTCACATATCAATCAATGTAATAAAGCACATTAACAAAATGAAGAATAAACATCATATGATCACCTTAATAGATATAGAACAAGCATGACAATAAGAAACACTCTTTCAAAAAACTCTTCTCAAAAACTTTGAACAAAATAGGTATACAGAGAACATAGGTACCTCAATAAAATAAAGGCAATATATGTGACAAACCCACATTAACATCATATACTCTCACTATTATTATTCAACATAATACTGGAAATCCTGGACAGAGCCAATAGGCAAGAAAATAAAAGGAATCCAAATCAGAAAGGAAGAAGTAAAACTGTTACTATTTGCAGATGACATGATATTATATACAAAAAAACCTAAAGACTACACAAATAAATGTTAGAATAAACAAAGTAGAGCTGCAGAATACAAAATCAATATATAAAATTGTCTTGTTTCTATATAAATTTATTAATAACAAACTATCTAAAAGAAGCTAAGAAAATAATCACATTTAGAACTTCATCAAAAGAAATAAAATAGAATACCAAGGAATAAATATAAAAAAGAAGGCTAAAGACCTATAATGAAAACTATAAAACAATGATGAAAAAACAAAACAAAACTGAAGACATAAATGGGAAGATATTCCATGTTCATGGATTAAGTTAAAATGTTCGTATTAGCCAAAGCAATCTACAGATTCAATGCAATACTTATCAAAATTGTAATGGCATTTTTCATAGAAATGGGGGAAGCTAAAATTTACATAGAACAAAACAAACTCACAGATACACAGAACAGATCGGTGGGTGCCAGAGATGGG
>PVKE010016027.1:0-32581 GCA_004027555.1 Craseonycteris thonglongyai
TACTTTCTACTAGCCAATGTAACCCTAATACATTTAACAAAAATAAATAAATAAATAAAATAGGGGATGCTGGGATAGCTCAGCAGGTTGAGCGCTTGCCTTGCAAGGTCCAGGGATTGACTTCTGGCCCTGGCCTGTACAAACCCACAGACTGAACTGCAGCACAACTAGTAACTGCCAGGATGGTGGTGAAGGTTCTGGGAGGCTTCCAGTTCTATCCCCACTTTATGTGGCCCCACATCCACCCATGTGGAACAAAACCATGTCTCCACTAATGGTTTACAGCTATGGAGACTGTTCTGGGCCCTCCCCCTTCTCTCTGTCTCTGACTGTATCTCTCTCTCTCTCTCTCTCTCTCTCTCTCTCTCTCTATCTCTCTGTCAAAAACAATAAATAAATCTTTAAAAAATAAAAATAAGAAAATTAAAGAAAAAAAGATCTACTTTCATTCATGGTTGGTAGGTCTTTTAAAATCTTAATCAGCTCTATTTTACTCTGTAAGGAACTAAACCCCGATAAATCAATCAATTACTCACTCATTCAATTGCAGGAGCAAATTCTTTGTCCAAAATATGGTCCTCTCACCACTTGTTATTCTATATGAACCTATTCTAAGACTCTCCATCTGAGAGCCTGAGTAGACAAACAGGCAACAGCCAGCCCGTAAGTGACAACAGAATTCTGACCCAACAACCCCTACAGTAATCAGCCTAGAAGCCAAACCAAAACTTCTACAGAAACTGGCCCCACCAAGGTCAGAATTCGACTAAGTCAAGGGACTGCCAGTCTTTTTTGTTTTTGTTTTTGCTTTTGGTTTGTTATTTTGCTTTTTTGTTCCTGCTCTACCTCCAACTCACGACCAATCAGAAAAAATGGAATACACTCCCAAACCAATCACATAAAATGCCCCACTTCTCTTGGCCTATATTCAGCTTCTCCATGCCAAAATTGTCCAGTCAAAGCATACCTGAAACCAATTTGAGTACAAAGCTTTCTCATTCCCACCTGTCTTAGAGCCTCTGGCAAACACAAATGGCAAAGATTGTGGCTGACTTTCTTGCTATAGTAAGCTCTAAATAAACACTTGTTCATTTTCATTGGGTGGTCTTTGCCGTTTCCACAGCATTCCTGGATACTCTACAGATATACCATCTGCACTGCCTCTTGCTGCTGACCATAGGTTTCAACCATGTGTGTTTTATCATAACAACACTCAACAACATAACAACACTGTGAAGGAGAATCACACATTAGAATGTAGGCAGAGGCCCTGTAAGCCGGGGGTTCAAGCCAGCATCACAGACTGGTGAGTTTATGGATTTTAATCAGACCACCATCCATGTGGACGAACTTTGCTGTGAGTCACCAATAAAACTGAATGAGGTCTTACTTCCCTTTTAATTTTTTTATCCTGAGACGAGAGCTTGGCTTTGATTCAGGGAAAGTGTTCTCTTTGCTTCTCTGCCTGCCAGGGGGCACAGATTGACAGCTCTGGCTTTTGTAGGCAGTCATTAGTGTGGGAGCAACAGACATGAGGCAGCCAAGCATCACTTTTAACCAACGCTTGTCTGGTCTCTAGTCTTCGTCCTCTCCTCCAAGGAAACACCTGCCTGTTCTACGTCCTCTCACTTACAATCGTATTTCTTAGGCGCATCTCTCTAAATGAGACAACTGCGCCTTTTGAAGGCCACTTTAAAGAACGTGGAATGAAACAAAATTGTTCCTTTGAGAGATGCCTCAGGGGAAAAGGGAATAAGATATCTTGGGCCTAATGGGCAGCATGTCTTGATCTGTGTGGAGGCCTCCAAATAATATTCTGATTCCAAAATGCTTCTTTAAAGGGTTCTTTGGCCAAGGCTAATGAACAATTCGACAAACTTAAACAACAAAGACCGGGGCTCATTTTTTCTGGTGAGTGCAACCCTCCTTGTCCTCCAGTCACCTCCCTATTCTAGGTTTCCCTCTCCCTTTTTAATCATTCTTCTCCTTTACACCCCTCTGTCCTCTCTTCCCTTCTCTGGCCCTTTCACAGACCCCCTACTCTTTCCCAGTAAGCCTCCCAAGATGCTAAAGTGCCAGGTGCCTTTAAGTAGGCAGGTATGCAGGTAACCCTAGAATGGAAACCTCAGGAATAAGCTGAATTAAAAGCAATAATTAAGGACTTCCCTAAATCCAGACAAGGCCAACAATTATTCACAGGATAATTCAGAATTCTTCTGACTGGATAGAACAACTGGATATATGACCTATATCAACTTAAACACATGTTGATGGAAACCTCCGATGATAAATCTAAATGGCAAAAGCTTATTGGACAGACCCAACAGGGGACTGTTAGGATCTTTCTTTGCACTATAAACTGGAGAGTCATAAAAGGATGAAAAGGTAGGGTACAGTCTCATAAAAAAACATACCTGAACATTTCCAATAGAAGTGATCGGACCATAATTCCATCATGCACATAGAAGCAATGAAACCTCAGGGCACTTTCTGGAAAGCCTAGAAAATATCTTCGACTACGCTGGGAGTTACAAAGGTGCTGATGAAACAGCAATCCTTCCATCTATTTTTGTCACTGGAGTTATACCAATAATTGGAGATGCAATTTATAAACAGAAACTAGAATGGGAAATGCCACTTTACCTGAATTATAACATCTTACAGGACATTTTGAAAGGGTTTGGCACAAAAATGAGACAGCATCCAAAATTAACTTACGGTCTTACAGATCGAACAGCTACATGGCTCACTTTCTGAATAATCACCTATTGACAAGGGCACTTGTAGCTTTTATAACAGAAGAGACGGTGGGGAAAAGATTGCCTTATCTTACAAACCCAAGTTGAAGAAAAATCCTTCAGTTCAGATAAGTGCAGAGGCTCTCAGGAGAAAATGCACCTAGTCTCCTGCCTTACCCTTAAACATTAAAGATGAATTAACTGTAAATACCGCTGGTCAATCTAGCACAGTGGTCCCCAACCTTTTCCCACTTGTGTACCCCTTTTAAACCCATTTCTATAAATTCTACTCCTTGTTTTTAAAACAGGTGTTCTTAAATATTGACACTTTTGTTCAGTGCCTATCTTAACATAAAATAGTGGAAATGAGGTAATGAGTTAGGAAAGAAAATTGACTACACTAAAAGCACAAACCACAGATTTAATTTTATAGTATTCATAACACAGTTAAACATTGTTACCGATTATTTTTCACATGCCCCTGAACAGCCCAGCATGTACCCCCGGGGTACACGTACCACCACTTGGGAACTGATGTCATAGTGGATACAAGAGGCACTCTTTCTTCATTGAGCCCCACCACCGTTGTGCAAGCTCTTGCTCAGAGTAAACATACCACACAGGTGGTAGGTTTTCCAAATAATGCACAGGTTTTCCTTAGTTCTTAGTCTTTCATGGTAACCTAACCCTTGGGCCCTTAAATGAAACATTTCTTTCTGCTCTGTGATATAACCCCTCCAAATTTAATAGGGAGAGACTGACCTTGAAAATTAAATTGTAATATTAAATGCAAACCTTAGAAACTATTTTTTCGGCATGCCAGAGGATGCCTCTATTCATAATGAAGCTGTATCTTTGTCTCCACCATTATATTTGATGCCTACCCAAGATAAAGGTCTTGACACGTGGACTATTTCAATTTCCAATTGATGCTATAATATATTATACAAACATAATGGCTTAGAATTGCTGAGTTATATGGTGGCTCTACTTTTAATTTTTTGAGGAACTGCCACGCTGTTCATATGGCTCTTCTTGTCTCTTTATTATAATTTTTCCATCACAACATACTCATTCTAATGACATTCTTAGGTTCTCCCAAACAGTAATCTCAATCTTAAAGATTACCATATAGGTAATACATAACCAGATGTCCTAATAAACACCTCTGAGCAATTTTGGTCTCATCAAATGACACCATAAGGAATTACAGCTGATGGTGTTTCCATTTGCACCTATATAGACAGGACCTTAAACAACCTATAACTTTACTAGTGTCTATCCACCTCAGAAAAAGAACTGATTATTAACATCTATTGATCAAACCCTAGAAAATTCTAAATTTGAATTCCACAATTTTCACTGAACAATAAGCCAATTAGTTTCTACCTGGAATAGAGTAATAGGGATTCAAATATGTAACACAGCTAATGTAAGGCCTTGGTTCCAACCTCATGTGATGAAATTTTCTTTTATTTTCTTTCTTTTTTTCATAGCTCTCCATGTTCCCTACTGGTTACTGCTTCATTAGAAACCAGGATGCCTGATTCTATTTGCCTCAGGCTAACACCTCAAACACTTTGAGAATAGTATTCCAAGACTTTTCTGTATGTGAAGACCCTAATTCTAAAAATCCTGAAGGCTTGAAATTCCAACTCCAATACAAGCTTCAAAATGAGGCCATCCTTGATTATTCAGGCACACGACTTAAGAGAATTACTAGCTCACTGTTTATAATTTATGAACCATCAGAGACAGGCTCCCCACAGTAGGAATCATATGAATAGGAAAGATTGTAAGAACTTAGCACAATTCTATCCAAAGTCATTAACAATATGATCTTTGCCCTAGATGCAATACACTTCAGTCTCAACTCATTGGAAGCAGTAGTAATGGACAATCGCATTGCCTTGAGTTCTTATTTGCTAGTCACAGCAGCCTCTGTGCTACTGCTAATACTTCTTATTGTATATGGCTCAAAGGAGCAGGCAAAGTAGAAGGGCCTGCACTTTGACTGAAGGAAAAGCTACCTGGATCTCTAAGGTAGTTCTCATGCCCTTTGGAATTTGTTCTCTTGGCCTGGGTCGGGCAATCAAGGTCCCTGGTTCCAAAGCATCTTACAGAGACTACTAATTGTTCTTTCATCATATATATATATATATATATATATATATATATATATGTATATACACACACACACACACATATATATATATATACACACACATATATATACATATATATACACACATATACACACACACACACGTACATATATATAACAAAATGATAGCACTGAGAATACGTATGAGTATTCATTTAATGAATGGCATATATATATATATACAGAGGGTGCCAAAAAATGTATACATGTTTTAAGAAAGAAGAAAGCTGTAGTAAAATTGTAATACTCAATATATACCAATAATAAAAGATGAATACAAGTTACATTTGACTTCTGCCATTACAAGAGGTGCTCAAAGTGATGACCATCAGCGTCCAGACACTTCTGATGACGGCAAACTACTGTTTGAGCAACACTGACCAAAGTGTCCACTTGTATCACTGCACATGCTGTTTCAATTGACCATGCGTCTCGCACTCATCACGAATACATGCCATTGTTAAGTTTGTTGGAGGCTCTGATGTATATTCATGTCTCCACTGATACTAAATTTCCACAACATTCTCAAACTTCAAGTACTATTTCAAAATGGTCTTGTGGTCCTTGAACAACAACCATGCTTCCGCCATTTTCTTTGACTGTCCTGCCTGTCATATGGTGACTCTAGCATTCATTTGATTAATGCCGTCTTTTAAGTGAATGGCATACTACACATTGCTGCCATAACTCAATTCAACGTTGGAAAGTAATACGTAGATAACATCTCTTAAAATGTGTATACACTTTTTGGCACCCCCAGTATATATAATCACGTATGTAAAGAAGTATACAGAAAGTATGGTAAACCTCTATGTATTCACCACCCAGTTTTACCAATTATCAACTAATAGACAATCTTTTTCATCCATAGCCCCAAGTCTCCTTCCCACATTATATTACTTGAAGCAAATCCCAAAATTCATCATTTTTAATATTCTATTATGTATATTTAAATAATGACTCTTCTATAAAATATAACTACAATAACATTATAACCTCTAAAATTCCTTAATATTATCAAATACCGGTTGCTCATGCTTTGAATCTAAAATGATAAGAAATTCAACATTGATTTATACATATTTCAATTGTCTCCACACATCTATGGCTCTTTTTCATTTTTACTTTTCTTTAAAATGATGTTAATAAAAAAATGATTAGTAATTTAATAACTTCTATATTGTTGTCAATAGGGAGAATTTGGAATACAACTGAATTTGGTCTCTGTTTATAACTATCCTCAGTACCTTAGGTGAGTTTTCTTTATGATTTCTTTATGATTTTTTAGTAGCTTAATATCCAAGCAACCCAGAGTATAATATTTACTATTTAGGTCACTTTAGTACAGTAAAAAGAATTATAGCAATATGATACCACTGAGAATATGTATGAGGATTCACTTAACCAGTGCCATAAATATTCATTTAAATATTTTAACAATATTTACCAGTTCCCTGAGAAATAATGTACCTGAAAGCTGATGAGTTTCTGCCTGTCTGATTCATGTATAAGGTTCAGTTTATTTACAGAAGATTACTGATGCACAGTTACTCATAAATTGAGAAAATATCCTGTAGGTTGCATATTTACAAAAAGCCCTTCCCTATCATTTTTCATCCTCTAAACACATCCTGACCACTTTTGCCATCATCAGTTTTGAGTAATTGATTTTCAGAAGCAAACATTTGAGGGGAGTGGAGGAAGGGGAGGTCAGTTCAGCACCTCTTTTTATGAGTCAATAACTCACCACAATTAAAAAGATTTAATCTCACCTAATAAGTGTTTTGTTTTGTTTTTTTAAGAATAAAGAGAAAATACCTTAGATTCATTCTATATCATTTCATTAGATATTCTTTTTCTTTCCATTCTTCCTGACATACTTTCCCCCAAAATTATAGTAAATGTCATGCATCCCAAAATCTTTAAAGCCTATAGAAAACAAAACAAAACAAAACAAAACAACTTAGAGCTAACTCAATAGCAACAATGAAGAAATGAAACAAAAAATCCTTAAGAGATTTCTTTTTTCAACCAGATAAAAGAATGGTAAAGAGAGAGAAAAACTGTATTTTAAGAAGACTATGACATAATATTAACAGAAATATCTTATTTTTCAGCTGTTAAACAATAAAACTTGCTTCTAGATGAAATGCTTTCCTTCAACAAATCTTAGGAGACATAACTTGAGATCCTTAGTGTAAGCAAGCCCTATAACCAGTTAAATGTAAATTTAATTTTCTGTAGTATTGACTCGGGGCTTGATTATCTTCTTTAAATGAATAATATCAAATGTTCTGTTAAATACTTTCTTGCAAGAAAGACCAGAAGATATAATCGAAGGATGCAGAGATAAACACTTTTAGGTTGTTGTTATTAAACTAACTTTTAGAACCTTAGTGCCAATGGAAAATAGCAAATGTCAAATCTTTCAACTAATAATAATTCCATGCTTCTTGGCTTATTGAGCATCCCTCAAATAAATTCTGTAAAAGAGAAGATGACTGTGAGTCCTTCATTTAAAACTTAAAATGTTGTAAGTTTCACAACTCTTACCAGAATTAATCTTGGCATTGTGATGAATAGTAAGTACATTTTTATTCAGTATTAAGATACTGATGGTCTCAGTTTCCACTTCACAAAGAAATTAAAGAACACTGAGAAGAACTTTCTAGATTTCTGGCCGGTTTAACACAGTTATTGCCTCTCTATTTGTTCCCTATGCTTCCTCTACTATTATCAGGAAGCTTATCCCTCCTCGGAGCCAAGTCTACATTCCACCCATATTCTGGGTTTTACCCTCTATGTTCTATTTCCTCTTTTTCTTGTCTTTTCTATTTCTCCCCCATTTAACAGTGTCTATCCTTAAAACATTTAAACACAGCCAATTCTCTCTGGTTTTGAAGAGAATATATAATACAGTGGCTTAAAAAAAATCAGCTTCAAATCCCAGCTCTGGCACTTACTGCGCTGTGTGATCATGTTTTACCTCATTCGTGTCTCCTTTTCCTCATCTGTAAAAGTGGAGTAACATCAAGAACAAAAACAGCAACGTTTCTCTCATCATATAATTATAAACACTGAATGGAAACATTTCCACAAAGCACTTAGCACGGTGCCCAAGGCGTAGTAAGCTCACAGAAAATATTAACAATCATCTTTGCTACTCTTGCTAATTTTAAACTCTCTTCAACCTTATATTTTTTCCAGCAGTCTCCTACCCCACACCTTCCCTTCAGAGCAAAACTTCTAATACTTTTCTTTTTCTGAAATAGTTCTAGACTTACAGAAAAATTTCAGAAGTAATACATAGAACCCCCATTTACCCTTCACCCAGATTCCCCTATTGTTAGCACATTGCATAACCATGATACAGTGATCAAAGCTGGAAATTCATCGTTAGTGCAATATTATTAACCCATTTCCCGTTTGCCCCGAGAATACTCACCAGCTGCACTTGATGCTGCAGCGTTTATCCCGAGATAATTTGCAGATTACAGTCCTAAACTTACCTCCAAAGTTTTGTGCTTTGAAATTTACCTCACAAAAAAGTATTAAAAACTGATCATCATATACATTTGTTACATTAGGATTAGAGAGAAGTTCTGTTTAGAAATAACTCCAGGAACAGTTTTTATATGTTATTTTAACATTGAAAACCATGTTTTCACATAAAGTTAAATGAACGCGGCAGCGAACTGCCCCTTTTACTTTCTCTACTAGTTTAACTACAGACTTTATACAAGTTTCACCAGTTTTTCCAGTAATGTCATTTTTTTTTTTTTCTGGTCCAGGATCCAGTCAGGGATTCCGTATCTCAATTAGTTATTTCTCCTTAGTCTCCTGGAATCTTCTTTTGTCTTCTGTAGTCATGACCTTAACACTTTTGAAGGGAATTCATCTGTTATTTTGTAGAATGTCCTTCAGTTAAAGTTCGTCTAATATTTTCTCATGTTGGCAATTTAGAAATTCTTGCATTTTGGGTAATAATACCATAAAAATGGTATCATGTCCTTTTCAAGACATCATGTCAAGAGATTCGTGACATCAATAAGTCAGAGCAAAACTACTCTTTCTAAGAATCACCTCCTCTCCCTGATCCTACTTCATCTCTTCACTCTGGCTGCTCAATTCATTGTTTAATCCTCATCGGTCCCTGGAAACTGTTCTTGTCAGGGACACCAGGAACTCCTCACTGCTCAATTTAAAGGGAACACCTTGTCCTTTATTCCTGGAACACATGGTAGCCTCAACTTGGGCATTGTCTCCGTCTCGACACAAGCACTGGCCTGTAACAAAGCCACGCTGCCCTGGTTTATCACTTACCGTGTTAAGGGCTTGTTCAGCGCCCACTTCGAAGTGTTAGCATGCTTATTTCTAACCATGCATCTCCCTGGAAGAACTCATCTATGTCTCCGGTTTTACTTGCCATCCGTATACAGACAATTTCCACATTCGTCTCCCCTAATTGTCATACCCATGTACACTGCTATATTCCAGACCTCTCTATAAGACAGCCTATAGGAATCACACACTGAACATAACCCCAACAAACCCTACCACAGCCCTAAAGTTTAGCCTAATGAAATAGGAATTCTTTTACATTTTAGGGGAACCCCCTCAAACCTACTAATCCACTATAGCAGGGGTCCCCAACCCTTGGGCCACTAGGTTAGTGATGAAGAAATATTTTGAAATATTTCATCCTTTATCAACTCTCAGCAGCTCCATGATATTGGATCCTCCCTTCCTAACCCACAGGCAGTAAAATTAAAGAAGACAGCAAAGTCCGTTGAATAAGCAAAGGGAATAATAAGTCAAAAATATTGTAGTAACTATGTATGGTGTTAGATGGGTACTGTATTTGTTGGGGTGATATAGGGGAAAGGGTTTGGGAGCAGGGTGAAAAGGGTGACGTGATTAGGAAGTACAAATTGGTAGTTACAAAACAGTCATGGGGATGTAAAGTAAAGCATAAGGATTATAGTCAATAATATAGTAACAACTATATGGTTGCTGGACTTACGGTGATCACTTATTTAGGTATTAATATATAAATGTTGAATATCTATGGTGTACCCCTGGAACTAGTATAGCATTGTATATTAGCTTATTTTAATAAAAAAATTTTTTTAATGATTCACAAAAACTCCTATACTATAGAACACATTCAAGGGGAAGCCGGGATGGCTCAGTGGGTTAAACGCTCACTTTGCAGCGCCGGGAACTGAGGATTGAATCCCGGCCCTGGCCCGCGCGGACCCATATGCTGAACTGGGGAGTTCCCCCAGTTCAGTTCTCACCAGGGTGAGACCCCGGCCCAGTTCCTGCCCTGTGCAGCCCTGAGCCCACCTGTGGAATGAAACTATGTGGAAAAACCAATAATGTGCAACTATGGAGACTGTTCTGGGCCCTCCCCCTTCTCTCTGTCTCTATATCTCTCTCTGTCAAAAACAATAAAAAATAATAATAAATCTTAAGAACTCATTCAAGAACCTCTTCTTCTTTGGAAAGTAGTTATAAAACAGCAGAACTTGGGAAGACCACTTTGTGTCTGTTGCAATATCAGAGTTCACAAAGCGGTTACCCAAACATGACCTTCTTTAAAATGTACAGCAATTCTAGGATGCATTATTATTCTCTTTGTTATTGCTATTATGCCTGACTAATAAATAGGAAACCTAAGGCTTCCTATTTATTACCAGGGAGGGTCACATAGCTAGTAAGTGGTAGATTATCAAGTTTCTCAATTTCAGTCCCAAATTCTTGCCTCAGGTGACCTCAGAAGATTGCAAAAAGACTGTGCTCTGGGAAGTGTGCTGAAATTTGTGCAACCAGGTAAAATAAGAGAACCACGCCATGAACAAACTCCAAATGTGTACCTTTAAATGACAACTTATAGTGGAAACCTAAACATTTATTTTAGAAAATCAAAACTTTGAAATTGTTACACACAAATAAAATGGCCATAGATAAAATAATTTCTTGCCTTTTATATATTTGGGTAGTTGAGTTTATTTTCTATTTTGCTTTAGGAGTGTACATCTCTAGACATTTAGTGAAATAGATGTTTTATTTCCCTTTGCAGATGAAAAAGCCATCTCACTCAGTAAGTACAGATTTGCATAACTGCACAAATCCATGTTCAAGGACTTGTTATGTACATACTATGTGCCAAAATATTGGTGAACCTCAAATCTGGGGCAGAGTCATGTCTCCAAGCCAGATCATTGTCTCACTTTTGTCCAGAAGCCAGTTCATACCATGCTGTCTTTCCCCCAAATATCACAGTGATATTCAATGGGATGGTTGTTGTAGCATATCAATTTCATACAGCTAGGAATGAGCACCCAAACATCTCCCACTTATCTTTTTTTCTTTTAAGATTTATTTTATTTTATTTTATTTTTTTGACAGGGACAGAGCGAGAGAGAGAAGGGGGAGGACTCAGAGCAGTCTCCATAATGTATGTCATCAGTTTTTAACATGGTTTTATTCCACACAGGTGGGGGCAGGGGCACGCAGGGCAGGAACTGCGCTGGGGGCCTCCCGCATGGGAAGCACACCCCAGTTCAGCATATGGGTCCACACAGACTGGGGCCATTATTCGATCCTCAGTCCCCAGGGCTGCAAAGTGAACGCTTACCCCACTGAGCCATCCCCGCTTCCCCTCCCACTTATCTTAATACTTTGTAATGAACGCACTTTCCTCACATTCACTTAGGGCATTCTTAAACCTATTTGTATATTCAGTATCTAAAACCAGTCTCCATTAAGTTAAAGCAAAAATAATAATAATAATTATTATTATTAATTATTATTATTACTATATAAAACTGAGTTGGAATAGCAACTTTTTTCATATAATAATTTGATTTTCTACATTTTCACTCTTTAACTTAGATTTGTAAGTTATGTAATCAACTATAGCCATAATGTTTACTAAGAAGCTATTCAATACGAAACTTTTATTATAAGAATGTAAAAATGGCTGTGAATTTTCAATTTTCCAAACTATATGGTTATCCTTCCCAACAAAACTGAGGAAGAAAGTTATAGTTTTGGTACTTTCATTTTACAGGAAACTCTTTTCTATCAGTTCCTTTTCTCAAGCATTTTGCTGTGATTCCCTAGCTTATGGTAATAACCAAGAATTAAAAGCTACAGCATATGTTGAATGGCTGTATCAGCTCATAAATCATATTTACTTCCATTTGTTAACTTGCTGTTTTAATTTCAGAAAATTCAATGACAGTTTATGAATTTTTCAGGATCTCAAAAAAAAAAAAAGCCATGATTTTATGTTGAAGACTAAAGGGATGTTGTTAATTTTAATGTATACTGGGAGGTCACATGATATTCTCAAATTTAATAGTAAAGCAAATTCAGTTAACTCTGCAGAAACATAAGGAGTCTTGCACAGTCTCTTGGCTAGCCAAGGGCAGATTAGGAATCAGAACATTTAGAAGCTTAAATCCAACACCTGAGATGTGCTTTGAAAGCAATTTAAGGGTAAGAAAGATACCTGATAATAGACAGTAGTCAGCACAGTAGATAAATCAAAATAACCCCTATATGCAAAAACTAACCTACGAATAATCATTCTTTGTACCCCAGATCCTCATTCCCTCCTAAAGAATAAAGACATGTGGAGTTTCCCCTAGAACACTGGTTGTCTTAGTCAGCTCAGCTGCTATAAGAAAATACCATCAACTGGGTAGTTTAAATAACACACATTTCTCATCATTGTGGAGGCTGGAAATCAGAGATCAGGGTACAAGCGTGGTCTGGGTTCCGGTGAGAGCTCTCTTCCTAGATTGTAGATTGCTGTATCCTCATGTGACAGAGAGAAGTTCTGGTGTCTAATCCCCTTATAAGGACAATAATCCCATGATGGGGGCTCTCCACTCATGACCTCATCTAGACCTAATTACCTCTTAAATACCCAACCTCCTAGTGCCGTGACATTGGGGCTTCTGGCAACAACACATGATTTTGATCAGGAAACCAACACTCTGTTCACAATTCTGGTCATCACATGGTAGTGTGCCTAATAAACATTTAAGAGACCTGCCGGAACAATGCAGATCACTAGTCCTGCAACACTTGAAATTCTGATTCATCCCACCTGGGAGGTGGCCAAGGAATACTTTCAAAGCCATCCAAGCAGTGTAGTTCTATTGTTAAGAGTCCACTGGCTATGCTGTGAGTGATTCACCCTAGATTAGCTACAGGCAGAGGGATTGCTCACAAATCCCAGGGTTATGCCTGGAGTAGTGAAAGGAAGTATTCAGAGATCAGGCTGTCGTACAGAGGGTAAAAGTGAGAGCAAGGGATGTCAACAGAGGCACATCTACACAAATGTCAGCAAAAAAGGGCTGGATTTGAGCAACATACTCACTGCCCAATCCCCTTGCCTACTGTCACTTCCACAGTTTCTGAAAAACTTTTTTTGAGCAGAAGGAAAATAAAAAATAAGACAAAACTGGATAGTATCCTCATATCCAACCTAAAGGTGAGATTTTAGGATGGATTTTACTTCAGGAGGGGCTGTAAAAGAAAACCGACTGATAACTGAACGACTAACTACATCTGTGTGTAGGCCAATGGGATCAGTCTGGGCAAACAGAGCTCATGCAGAGCAAGAAGGCATCTCCTTGACAGTGTAACACAAAGGACAATTCTCTTGAAAAAGGAACAATAACAAATAACTTTGGAGGATATGTTTAAATACATAAGATATTTTGTAATGTATTCATTAAATTTGCCTTCTCTGCTAAATACTAGAAATCTATGGTCCTAGATGATTCAAACAATCAGACAAACAAACATAATATTCAGGAGTGGCCAGCAGAATGGATTATTCAATTGTCCTAGAGATAATGTAGTATGGTCAGATACAATTTCTGAATGAACATGGCTTTCATAGAATTAACTGCAGGGGCTTAATTTCTAAAGCACTGAAATCACATGTTTAATATCGTCAATGTATTTTGCAACACAGGTCTTATGACGTTTTTCAATAACTATCAGAGTTCATAAACATAAAAGAGAAGAACCAAAAGACACAGGATTATAACGCTGAGAAAATGAAAATGACTCTTAGCATATAGCATATTTCCCTACAGAACGGCAAGTTGTCTTTCAGATATGAACATATCAAACTATTGACATTTCAAATAAAAACAAATACCTTCATAGTGCTTATTATTAAATTATTAAGATATTGGATTTACTCAAGCTATGTTTGAGTAAAGGAACATGTAAGTAAAAAAAAAGGATGAGTCATTCCTACAGGCCACTCCTTGATACCAACTTAAACTGCCCCTGTCAACAACTGTGGTGAAATTTTCCAGGTTAAAGCTATGACTGAGGAAATACAATAAAATGCAATAAAAACCCATTAGCCAAGTTTCAAATACCTAGGAACTGAAGCCTGGCACATTGTGGAGCCAATTGACAAACATAAAAAATGTTTGTAATGATAAGTGACTAACTATTGTTGAAATTCAATTGAGTACTTACTTTTTTTACAAATCCAATTAATTTGTCTGAAAATGTAAACTTTTCCTAAGCTGTAGATTTGTTAGGGATTTGGTCTCAGGTGATTTGTAACTATGGTCTTAAAATGCTTTGAGACCATCGTTTCATGTGGTACAGAAACAATTCACTCAGAAAAACAAAAAACATATGGATGACCCATCTACATATCCTAAATGACTCTAAAACATTAGAGAATTAAAGAACAGAAGTGTAGGTTGTTTCAAAGCAAGCAGCTTCCATGTGAATATGTTTCTCTACTTTTAAAACACACACAAATTCACACTGAAAAAGGTTAGGCCCTCTTCAAGGCCGGAATACCTATTCAACGTCCAGATACAGGTTGCTAAGATTGATGAACGGGAGTAGAGGCCAGAGAAAAAGTTGACAGTTAGTCAAGGGCATCAGCCCATATCTTTACAAAAAAAAAAATCCTTCTTTGGACAGCTCATTTGGTTTTGATTAAAAACCTTTTTTTTATGCAACTCTTTGTTTAATATACTGTGAAAATTATGTCAAGATCTAAGCTGAATTCCACGTTACAGAAGTTCCTAAAGAACAAAGTGCAGTCTTCCTAGAATCTTATATTAATTACCTGGACAGAAGTATGTCCTTGCAAAATTTAAAACATAAAAATGCAGTGGCCACCCGTTATGGCAGCCAATGGCCAAACTCCCACATATTGATTTTACATAAGAAAAATAGTGTATTTATACATCAGGTAAATAAATAGAAACAAGAAACAAACACAAAAACAAATAAACAAACAAAAACATAATTGCACGCAGGCAGCACAAGAAAAAAGACGAAAACGACCAATAGACTTGACAGCGGAATACCTGGTTGAAGTTTGACCATGGCAATCTTCAACTTCCGATATAATTTACAATCAAATTAAAATTCTGGAACACAGCCCACAACACCCTGCATGAGCTGCCCACTACCCTTTTCCCTAATCATGAATGTGTGTGGGCCCCATCAGCAGCTACTGTCTCCGCCTCAATCACATGACCCAGACTGCACATACATCACTTCTTTAGTCTTTGCCTAACTCACATTTTTAATCAGGCACCCAATCTCTCTCATAGAACACTTTACTTTTCCTCTGAAACATTTATCAATGTGTCTGAGAATACATTTGTGTAATTATCTGATTTCTCTCTCTGTTACTAGACTATAAGATTTCTGAGGGCTTCTGCATGGTAACCAGCATTTACAATAAATGCTCTGTTAAATGGGACTCAAGCAACTGGCAAAAGAACTGAAGAAATAATACTGCATTTATCTGGCCTGGGTCCTGGTTAACTGAGAGTCTGATGAAGCAAACACACAACATGATGTTAAATAAATAATATTCCAGTTATGACAATTACTAATTATGTTATTTTAGACACATCATCTAACCTCTCAGCATCAGTTTTCTTATCCATAGATATGGGCAATAACCTCATAATCTCTACATATGAGGGCTATTCATACAGTATGCAGCCACGTCATACGAAAAAATAGACATTTATGGCTAGATGTTTTCCAAACAGCCCTCATATTTTATTTGGGTTATAGTTACAAAAACATTTTCAAATTGAAAAGTGCCATTTAAATTTCAAGATAGTATCTTTATAACATCAGAATTATGAATCAGAGAACTGTTTAATTGATCATTATAGTATTCATTTAGCTGCTATAACACTACATAGGCATATCCAAAAAGGCCTCATATATCATACTAATAAAGCCTGGTATTTAAGAAATATTATAGACTGTGAATAAATAACAAACAATGATTCTTTGTAATTTATAGCTGAAGTGATAGTATCAGATCAGGTATATCAAAATCTTGATGATTTTCTTTAATACAGTTTATGTTAAGCTGTCACATAAATAAATTGATTGATATTACATAATTGTTCTATTTATGTAGACCAGGAGTGTCCAACCTTTGGCTTCTCTAGGCCACACTGGAAGAAGAAAAATTGCCTTGGGCCACACATACAATACACTAACACTAACAACAGCTGATGAGCTAAAAAAAAAAAATCTCATAATGTTTTAAGAAAGTTTATGAATTTGTGTTTTGGGCCACCTTCAAAGCAGTCCTGGGCCACATGCAGCCCACAGGCCATGGGTGGGGCAAGCTTGAGGTAGACTGTTTCAGCAGTTGAGAGAACAATATATTCAAATACTCCTTAGCGTGGATAACTATTTAAATAAACATGAAAACTGAACATATGTTATACACCAAACGATATGATTGACTAATCAAAAAGGAACTTATTGTCTGAGGTATTTTTTCAAAAGAAGAGATTCAGTTATGTGAATCAATGCCCAATTCTCACCCTATTCCTTCTTCAGATAGCAAGGTGAGAGGATCTATGGGCTGAGAGTACTTTTTATCAGGGTGAAGGGAACCCTCAGGTACCAGACAGAACATGACCATGGTCTCACCTTTTCTATACTTTAACCCACTGGCCTAATGGCCCCGGACAGTGGAACATTTGTGATGTTAAAAGAATTTACTCATGCCTGGATATTTGGGGATTTGACTCCTGTCAGGTATTGCAACAAAGTCAAGTTATTTCAATTTACCAACCAAGGACAAGACATGGTTTCAGGAAAAACCAAGGTGATGAACTATTGAGCATTCAGTTCATTAGCTGTCATCCATCTTGACATCTTCATCTTTCAAGCAGTACTGCAGAAAATCAAAGACTTGTATGTAGTGCTTCCCTTAAAATCTGAGAAGGAAGCCATACCTTCTTAAAGTTAGAGACCATGAAGGCTATTTCCAGTGGATTATGAAAGATGACCATTGCTACACAAGTGAAAATGGTGATAGACGCTCAATTGTAAATACTCCCCATGCCCTTACACATACTAATCATAATAATAATAGCACTAAAATATTTACTGAGTGAACTACTAGAGTAATTTTAGCTTACCGGTATTCTACTTTGATGCATTCTGCATTTTAATATGCAGTAGTTGTGATATGATAATAACTGACCTTTTAGAAATAGCATCTTGAAAAATAAAAGACCCAAGAGGACAAGGAGTTTCCCTGAAAACTCAGCCTATGAAATATGGACAGTAAGATTCCACTGATACAGCTAAGGATCGGTAATATCACCTTTCTTCTTTTCTTTCTCTGTTCTGCTTGTTCAGCAGTGAGGGACTGAAACTCAAGTTTTTCTGCACTTATACACACAGTTTCCTGGAATTACAGAGTAATGGAAGCCACCCAAGACACTGAAGATGTGATTCACAACCTTCCCTAGCTACTATCTCTTTCCAAGGAGAAAGAAACTGTTCCATTTCACATACTTCAAGATCCCTAGAGATAAAGGGGAGATGAATATTATGCTGCACTTCTATTTTTCATGTGTAATTCTACTATTTCTCAGAGGCATTTCAATGTTGCACTTAAATTCTTCCTTTTCTGAAATACTCAAAGGAGAGTCCTCCTGACCAGTAGTTACTAATAAAATAAAAACAACACAGAAACCCTCTCCCATGTCTCCCTTTCCTGAAATTTCCACTTGAAAGGTCTAAGTCAGGCTGTGAGAGGAACTGATAAATCACAGCTAGTAGCTGGTAGTAACTGGACTACAGAGCCTAAGTACGACTCTCGGAAATTTCTCTGGTTTTGAAAGTTATCAGCAGACAACTGAGGAACTACCCAGGTAGGACCCTGCCCATCAGGGAAAGTTCTAGATCAAGGTGTCCAACCTTTTGGCTTCCCTGGGCTACTTCGGAAGAATTGCCTTGGGCCACACATAAAATACACTAACACTAACAATAGCTGATGAACTAAAAAACAAAAAGGAAAGAAAAGGTCACAAGAAAATCCCATAATGTTTTAAGAATTTGTGTTGGGTTATATTCAAAGCCGTCCTGGGCCACAGGTTGGACGTGCCTGCTGTAGATGATGCTGGTTCCGTGGGCTGACTCTCAGGACAGTGTGCGTTATCCAAGTTTCTAGACCTAAAAATTCTTTCCAAGGCCTTCAGCCTGAAATTCTCCAATATACAGAGGGTGCCAAAAACCTATGCATATTTTAAGAAAGAATAAAACTGTATTAAAACAAACGATGAATGCAAGTCCCATTTGACTTTTGCCATTACAAGAGGTGCTCAAAGTGGTAACCATCAGGGTCCAGACACTTCTGTTGACAGTGAACCACCGCTTGAGCAACATTGACCAAAGTGTCCATTTGTATTGCTGCACCTGCTATTTCAATTGACCGTGCATCTCAAACTTATCACAAATGTGTGCAATTGTTAGGTGTGTTGGTGGTTCTGTTGCACTCATGCCTCCATTGTCGTTATACTTCCACAATGTTCTTGAATTTCAAATACCACTTCAAAATGGTCTTGCGCTCCTTAAACCACAACCATGCTTCCACCATTTTCTTTGACTGTCCTGCCTGTCACATGATGACACTAGCATTCATTTAATTACCACCATCTTTTGAACGACTGCCATATTACACATTGCTACCATCATTCAATTCAATTTCAAAAAGCAGTACATAGATGCCATCTCTTAAAATATGTATACATATTTTTTGGCACCATCATCAGTATTATTAAAATTTAGCAGTAGTGATTACACGAGGGTAAAGGCTGAGGGGGGAGGAACAGAAAGGAGAGGAAGTCAAATATGTGATGACGGAAAGAAAGTTGACTCTGGGTGGTAAACACATAGTGTAACACATGGACGAGGTACTGTGGAGTTGTACACCTGGAACCTAAGAAATTTTTACTCACCAATGTTACCCTAATAAATTTAACAACAACAAAAAAAATAAAACAAGACCCTTATGTGTTCTACGTACCAGCAGTTTACTTCAAGTTGAAAGACACACAGAGACTGAAAGTAAAGGAATATAGAAAGTTAGTTTCTAAAAATGGAAATTAAAGGGAAAAAAAAAAAAAAAGGCCGGGTTAGCAATACTTAAAAAAACACAAACTCTTAGCATCATAGTACAATCACCACCCCCACCATACAATGCGTGATTCTCAGCCAGGGAACTGCACAAAGTACTCTGCATAAAGCAACTCGCATAACACCTGCCATAAGTGTGTGAGGTTGGCATTGTTTTCAACTGACAAGTGAGGAAACAGAGACAGGTAACACACTCCAGGTTTTTCCTACGTAAATCATGGTCCACGGAATGGCAGCTACAAAAACATCTGGAAACTTGTTGGAAATGCAGAATCGTAGGCCCAACCCTGGCTGACTAAATAAGAATCTGCCTTCTAATAAGGTCTCTGGGTAATTTATATGCATATTAACATTAAGAAGCACTGCCGAAGGTGAACAGAATCACTGAAATTCAAACTCAGGTGTATCTTGCTCAAGAATCCAGATATTAAAATAGTCTGCTCTTTTTGATGCTGCAGTTACATCGAAAGAATGAACAGCATTGAGTACGTTTACAGTTAGGCATGATTTTTTTCATTAGCTGACCAAGGTCTGGAACTTAGAATCATAAATTTTAGAGGAGAAAAGGTGGGCTGGCAATCGTAGAGTTGGTAGATACCCTTGTAGGAGAGAAGAACAGGGACACTGGGAAAGCCAACCGGGCTAAAAGGTCACTTTGTCCATTTCATAGTTTGGCTAAGGAAAAGGGGCTGACTCTTATTACTAAAACTCTTTCAGCTCATCTAAAGTTATCTCTGACATCCGAGAACCTGACAACCGCATCAGGAAACTCCAGGCACCTTAAATGAATCATATACAGGATCACTTTCTCATGAACCAAGGCAACCCAGAGCCTATGAATAAGGAACCAGAGATATTCCTTTGCAGAATGTATCTACTTCTTCATGTTCTTGCATTAGACGATCAGCCCAATACCAACCTTTCTAGAAATAACAATTACTTCACTGAGTCTAATAAATGAAATTACCTATATGAGTAAGAACGTTTTTAAATAAAATTTTAATTTTTTCAAAAAAAAAATTTTTTAGATTTTTTTCCACCACGTGTAATAATTCATCCAAGTGGGGTGTGCTTTGATGGAATTCAAGCCTAAGAAATAATCAAAATACGTTCTTTTCATGCAGATTAGCACCTGATCTTGAAAAGTTTCTGCTATGGTCTTATTTACACTATCAACATTTATAAGTAAATATGTTTTTAAGATTTATTTCATTGTTTTTGACAGGAAGAGAAACAGAGAGAACGGGGAGGGCCCAAAGCAATCTCCATAGCTGTATATCATTAGTTTTCGACAAATTCATTCCACAGGTGGGCACGGGGCTGCCCAGGGTGCGAGCCAAACCGGGGGCCTCCCACATGGGATGCTCAACCTGGAGGAAACTGAACTGTGGTGGGAAGCACACCCCAGTTCAGCATATGGGTCTACACAGGCCGGGACCCGGACTTGTTCCTTGGACCCCCGGGCTACTACGTGAGTCCTCAATGCTGAGCCATCCTGGCTTCTCCAGTAAATATTTTTTTAAGAACTTTTTATTGTTTTGAGAGAAGCTTAGAGACAAAGAGAGAGGGAGAGGAAGGGCCCAGAGCAGTCTTCATAGTTGTACATCATTGGTTGTGACATAGTTTCATGTCACACAGGTGGATGTGGGGTTACATGGGGCAGGAACCAAACCAGAAGCCTCCCACATGAGAGGTGAGAACATTAGCCACTGAGCAACCCTGGCAGTTACCAGTTGTGCTGCAGTTCAGCATATGGGTTTACATGGGCTGAAACCAGGAATCGAACCCTGGACCTTGCAATTGTGAGGCAAGTGCTCAACCACTGAGCTATTCTGGCATCCCCCTAAGTAAATATTTTTGCTTTGCAAAATAGAAATGCAAACTGTAAGCCACCCACAATTCATGTTATCACAATTAATTAGGTGTAGTTCTATTAATTTTTGATAAAAATCTAAACTAGATCTTATTATTTCTTATTCTTTTTGTACTAGAATATTTTGGTGAGTGACTTTCAGAATATCTACTCTAATTTTTTAGCACTGTCATTTCAGTATTTTCATCTTTTCCTGAAGGAGAATCTAGTGCCATTTTTAAGTATATATTTTTTGTTCCCATTATATTGTCTTATTGTAATCATGTGTCTCAAGGAGATACTCGTGTTTCATCAATATCTACGCCTCTGAATTTCTTTATTTAAAAATGAATTTGGGGTTATATAGCTTTGCATTATGAAAACTTTTCCAAATTTCACATCACAGCATGACTTGCTAATACATTTCCACAGAGATAAATAAAATGAGTTCTGTGCACATTTTTAATATAAATGAAAAGAAATACAGGGCAACTCATTTTTAAAAGGCAGATTATAATTTTTCATGAAACTTTCATTTTAATAATAGAACATATACACTAATTTTATGTCACAGATGAGATTAGAGCTTCTGTTTTTGTAATCAATATTTGTTAGGTTACTCTAGCTCCTATCACAGGAAGATCTGAAAATTTAATAAAGATATATTTCATTTTGTGTAAGTAGCTGTGTATGTGAAGATTAAAGGCACTGGCATTGTCTGAAAATAAAGACCTTTATTTTCTTTAACAGAGTAATACATGCACTGGTACAGTGACTGCTTTATAATTTCATGGAATGACCTCAGCACATACTGCGAGATTTGCTTTGAGACCCAGAAAGCCACAGAGTACTACTCTGGTCATTTCTTGCAATATAACAAACTATCCCCAAAATTTTGTGGTTTACAACTATCATTTGACCACATACTACAGTTTTTATGGGTCAAAAATTCAAGAAGCTCCCGTCTGAGCAATTCTTCTGTGTCATGAGATATAAACAGAAGTCATCTGATGATATTCAGCTGATGACTGGGCTGCTCCGGAGAGCTCAAGGCAGCTTCCCTTATACAATACTTCTGAAATCTTGGTGGGAATGGCCAGAAGAGTCAGCTCAGCTGCACAGCTGTCTCTACACGTGGCCTCTGCAATATGGTGGTCTCAGAGTGTCAGGTGTCTTACTTAGCAGCCAAGGGTTCCCAGAGAGAATGCCCCAAGAGTCCTGGACAGAAAATGTAAGGATTTTTCTGACGTAGCCTCAGAAGTCCCAGAATGTCATTTCCACTTCATTTATTAGTCCAGTCACTAAAGCTAGACCAAGTTCAAGAGGAATAAAATTAGATTCTACTTCACAATGAGAGAAGGAGTGAAACATGTGAAGCCATCTTATCCACTATAGCTCACCACTTAGATCTTTATGCCTTTTTTTGCCCAACCTAATAAGTAATGTTGGATGTTATAGAAAAAGAAAAAAGGAGATATATGTATAAATGTATAATGCAGTAAATCTCTAACTTAATATGATATAAAGGAGGCTCCACTTTCCAAAATGTAACTCCTTCATTCAGTCTAGGCCTGATAAAATAAATTGAATAAATAATACAGTATAGAAAATCTTAGAGATGTCAGGACAGCTCAACAGGTTGAGCACTTGCCTTGCAGCCATGAGGTCCAGGGATTGAATCCCAGCCCTGGCCCACGCAAACCTACATGCTGAACTGTAGTACATAACTGGTAACTGCCAGGATGGCAGCAAAGATTCTCGCCTCCCATGTGGGAGGTCCCCAGTTCAGTTCTACCCAGTGTGGCCCCACATCCACCCATGTGGAATGAGACCATGTCACAATTAATGATGTACAAATATGGAGACTGCTCTGGGCCCTCCCCCACTTCCCTCTGTTTGTCTCTCTCTCTCTCTCTCTCTCTCTCTCTCTCTCTCTCTCTCTCTCTCTTTCTCTCTCTCTCTCTCTTTCTCACCTTCTCTCAAACAATAAATATTTAAAATAAATTTAAAAAAATTTATCCCTGAACTAATCATCTACGTTAAAGGGTATATACCACCACCACCACCATCTTTTTTTACTTATAATTTCTATTGTTTTGACCATTTATAACTGCTTAGCATGCCTTTCAGATGCTGCTAGGAGGACAATAATGAGCTATGACTTCCCTCTCAAAAGAGAGAGAAAGATAGAGATGATGAGAGATAGATGATAGATAGATAGATAGATAGATAGATAAGAATGGATGGATGGGTGGGTGGATGGATGAAGAGGAGGAAGAGAAAGGAAGAGGAGGAGAAGGGAAAGAAAAAAGAGAGACTAACTATATATTGTAGTAAGCAAAATAATGCACACACACCCCCTCCCCAAAGATGCTCACATCTACTGAAAACATGTTAGGTTATATAGAGGAATTAAGGTTTCAGATGGAATTAAAATTGCTAATCAGCTGAATTTTAAAAAGATTATCCTGGATTATCTGGGTAAACCAGATGTAATCACAAGTGTCCTTAAGTGGAGAAGAGAGATGCAAAAAAGCCAGAACCAGAGAGAAGGTGTATTAAACTGCTCAGACAGCCATTAACCAAATTCTACAGACTGGCTGGCTTAAGCCACAGAAATTTGTTTCTTGTAACTCTGGAGGCTAGACGTCCAACATCAAGATTTCAGCAGGGTTGGTGTCTGGGAGAGCTCTCCCCTTGGCTTGCAGGCAGCTGCTTTTCATTGCTGTGTGCTCACATGGCCTTTCCTTGTGTAGTGTGTGCAAATAAAGAGAGAGACAGGGAACTCGAACTAGCTCTCTGGTCCATTTTCTGATAAGGACACTAATCCTACCAGATCAAGACACCACTCTATGACCTCATTGAACCTTGATGATTTCCTTAGAGTCCCCATCTCAAATGCAGCCACATGGGAACCTAGGACTACAACATGATTTGGGGGTCACCCAAACTTTCAGCCCATAACAGACAGCATCATGAGAAAGACATACCGTACTTTACTGGTCATTGCTGGCTTTGAAGACAAGGGTTCATGAGCCAAGGAAGGCCAGCAGCCTAATCCAGAAGCTGGAAAAGGCAGGACGACAGATTCTCCCCTAAGGCCTCTAGGCAGGCACGCAGTTCTGCGGACACCCCGGTTTTAGCCCAATTAGACCCGTTTCAGACTGAGGACCTTCAGAACTATGAGAACACTTTTGTGTTGTTTTAAGGTGCTAAGTGTGTGGTAATTTGTTACAGCAGCCAGAGGGAACTAATACAACTATGAAAAATGTATGGGGGACTTGGAAGAGAAAAAATAAAAGCATTTAATTTGCAAATAGTTGTTCGAGAATGACAAAAATGCTACTGGGACTTACAACTACAGTAGACTCCGTTAACTGGAACTCAAGCAACCGGCAGTTGCTTGAGTTCTGGTTAACGAAGAGGCTATTTACATTATCCGGCATCTACCAATCCCCATAGGTGCAGGTTATTGTAGAATCTACTGCATGTTATAGAAGAAGATAGCCTCCCACAACTCATAATATGTAACATAACCCTGTCAACTTCATAGCAAATGTGCTCCTTGTATTGTTTGGACTATCAGCCCCTCTTCTGTTTTAGTTAATGTCAATAATAGCAGATCTGGACTTTAGTAACTAGCATAGCACCTGGTACATAGTAGAAGTTTAGTTAGGAACAAATCCATTATATAAACTAAATGGAGCTACACAATAACGGAACTCACTATCAGACATGGCTTGGGACGCTGAATACATTAGTAAAGGAAGGGAGAAGGGAGCTAAAATTAGTTGAACAAAAATAAAAGTCAAATGGAGATTCAAGTGAAAATGCTAATACATTCGTAGTGAGACATGTTTAAGCATTGACAAAGCTTTTGGATTTCAGTTGGCGCTTCGTAACATCTTGCAAAAACGCATGGCAAAGATACAGCTGAACACCCACCCGCTAAAGCTGAGCTATGATTGTTCTGGCAGACACATAAGCCACAGTAAATATTGTCTTGCAGGAAGATGTGAGGAGGTGGATTAGGCATTATAATTACCATGTGCTGGGCATTTGGCATGCTTTTATAAAAGATTTAATCATTGAGATGAGACTCATTTGCACTAAAAAGAAGTCAATATTTCTGTGATCTGGAGAGGAGACAGTGCTGATGGTTTTCTTCTGTTCAGCTATGCCACGTGCCTACAAGTCAGCCTCACCTGTGTGTTATTCAAGACAGCACAGATAATGAATCACGAGCAGTAACTTCATTTTGTTTTCTCAAACACACTATGTTCTCATATAATATTGATCACAAAGTGATATGTAAATGGGGTAGCAATGTAAAATTACCCAGCAATCTTGTTATAGCATCTTAATTCATTTTACAGCCAGCACTCAGCCTTCGTGGTACAACTACATATTCAGGTGCAAGTTAACATAGCCAAGGCAGACTCTGAAAAAAGCTTTCAGAATAAGACTTCTGTGAATCTTCTCCTCGTTGACTGGCATCTACTGACATAAATTCCGTTCATCAGAGTTCCGGGCATTAAGCATTTATAGGACAGCAGTTTGAGATGCTGATTAGCAGACCACCCCTTTACGGCTGACCCTTATGTATACAGAAGGTCACCTGGAATTCTGGAGAGAGACTCTAATTCTTTAGGTCTAATGTGGGGTCCAGGAACCTATATTTTTGACAAGCATTCTGGGAGGCTCTGACGCGTAGGATAAGGTCCATGTGACCAGATCTGCTTTGCAATCATATATAAAAATCTGGACAATGACACTGTTGTTCAAACTCCTTTAAATGTCCAAACCCTTATGTGCATGATCTCATTTGGTCCTCACAATAATCTTGTGATTTAAGTATCATTATTAATACTATCCCCATTTTGATGAAGAGACAAAGGGTTAAGTCACTTGCTGCATTCATCTGCTCCGACTGCCATAGCGAAATAGCATAAACTGGTGGCTTAAACAACAGAAGTGTTTTTCTTACAGTTCTGGAGGAGGGAAGGCTGTGATGAGGATGCCGGCGGGGTCAAGGTCTGGTCAGGGCCTTTGTCCTGGCTGCAGACCACCTCCTTCTCACTGTGTGATTATATGGCCTTTCCTCAGTGCATTCAGGAAAACAGAAAAAGATCTGTCTCTTGCCCTTCTTAAAAGGTCACCAATCCTATCAGTAAGAACCCTACTCTTATAACCTCATTTAACCTTAAATTATCTCATCAAAGCCCTATCTCCAAATAAGGTGCCTTAGGGGTTAGGGTTCAACATATGAACTTGGAAGCTGCATTTATATTCAACTCTTTCAAGGTACTTTGATGTAAAGAGCAAAAGGAAAAGGGGTTAATAACTGGAGGGTGAAGTAGGACCAAGAGAAGGTTTTTTTTCTTTCCTAAAATGAGAGAAATAGTGATTCCCCGCCCCCTCACCCCCCATATCTACTTCTGCCGCAGTCAAGTAGAGAGGAGAAAAGTCCAATGCAGGGGAGCAGGGATTCTGAAACCGTGTCTCTGTGTGAATGGGGCTGGGCTGTACTGCACAAGAAGAAGCCTCAGCTGAGCAAGACCATGGGGACCTCCCTTTCTGAGGTGGTGATGGCTGTGCTGGTCCAGAGGCCCAAGGAGGTGGGTGGGGAGGAGCCCGGGAAAAACATTCTTGCTCTTCTGATTGTTTCTAGTTCTCTGTGAAAAGGGGGAGTGAGATCGCCAGCTGACAACAGCTCAGACTGAAGATGGAGGAGGAAAGAGTGGATGTTTAAAGGTTTCAAAGAGCAGAAGAAAATCATGGTCTAGATTCTAGAATGAAAATGAACGATGTCTCTAGGAAGATAAGGTATGATGGCAGAACAGCAGGAAGAAGAGGCTATTTGAAGTAAGTAAACAGTAATGAATTCATTCACTTCACCATAAGCTGATTCTTCAGGCAAATATTTACATAAATGTAACAATCATAAATGTGGAACATGAAGCTATAACTGCTTTGCCCCTCATCTGCCTCCTCGCCTCTCTAACTGGTAGAGTGCCTTAAGATTCTCTCCTCAGCTTCCCTTCTTTCCTCCTCTAATTTGTCTTCCTTTGGGGTGTCCTCCCACCCCACACTTTCAAGTACATTATAGAGTTTGGGTCAAGTACCCCCAAATGCATACGCTTACAATGAAACCTCTCACTAAAACTGCACACCGACTGCCAAATAGAATTATAATGACAGAAACATGCAGCACTTTTAAGTTTTGTAGCAGCCGCATGACTAAAGGTAAAAAGACACAAGATAAAATTAATTTTAATAATGTATTTTATTTAACTCACCATATCCAGAATATTATCATTATATCTTTACACTAAGTCTTTAAAATTTAATGTGTATTGTATACTTACTAACCTCTTCATTCAAATTGGCCACATTTCAAGTGCTCAGTCACCATCTGGGGTCTTATTAGACAATGTAGCTCTGGATACTCATTTTCAAGGTGCCCCCCAACACCTCTACTTCAGTATCTACAAGGACAACTTAAAATTTCCAAACCAAGTGAGTGATACCTACTCAAATCTGTTCCTTTAACTGTCTTTATTTAATTTCTATTTTACTTCCTTCCCTCTTTTCTTTATTCTCCATTGAAAAAGAAGTGTTAAAACACATTGTCCTGGGAGTCTCTTTCTTCCTGTTCCTGCAATCATACTAGTTCTCACTATAATTAATTTCTACCCAGACAATGCAGGAACTTCCTAAATGGTCACTCTCTCCATGTACAATCTCTTCTCCATCCTGAGTCCTTAAATTCAGGTTTGATGTCACCCTACTGCCCATTGGTCTTCAATGGCTCCCCTCTGCCAATGGAAAAAAGCCAAAACCCCAAAGCACACCATGTTCCTAATCTAGGCGATATCAACCTTCCTTTTTCTTTCACTATTGTTCCTCTTTTACCATAAAACCAAGAAACAATAAAGGTCTATTCCATCCCTGAAATGGCTTTATCTTTCCCACCTTCTTACTTTCCCGTGAATAGTTTAATCCAGGGTTCTCAATTCTAGCATGCATTGGAATCATCTGGAAGACTTGTGGAAACACAGATCACTGGAACCACTCCCAGAATTTCTAGCTCAATAGATCTGGAGTAAAGCCCAAGAGCTTACATTTTTACCAAATTCCCAGGAGCTGCTAAGGCTGCTGGCCCTTGGGTTCACACTTGGAGATTTACTGGTGTAATCTCGCAGGAATGCTCTTCTACTCATCTGCATGCCTGAAAATGCTACCCTTACCCCATTGGTAAATGCTGTTTTTTCTATGAAGTATTCTCTGGTTATAAACCAAAATAATTTCTCTCTCCTCTGGGCTTCTGTAGCTAGTTGGACTTGTCTTTGACCATTGCCTACCTACTTTCCATTAGAGCTAATTTGTAAGTGAATATTCCTTAAAAATAATGATAGTGATTTGAATCTTTAATACTGTGTGTCAGAGATATTTAATAAGTATTTTTAACTGAATTAAAGAAGCAGACCCTGACTGACCTCAAGAATTTAAAACATTTCAGAAGAGGAGAGTCTTTTTTTAAAGGAGAAAAAAAATGGCCTTAATGATTATGAAGCATAGACTTTCTCCAACTCTTTTTTTTCTTTTAATCTGTTCCCAAGTATCATTAAAATCTCCCCTTTTTATCCAAAAAAATATTGCCACTCAGTTTTGTTTTGTTTTTTTCTGAACTCAATTAATGAAAGATCTGGCTAATATACAGAATGATACACTATGAACCTTACTACTTTGAGAAATTACTTTAAGGAAAATCATATCTTAAAATATTTTAAGCCAGTACAGCCTTTTTATTAGCACTCCATAAATTTGCTGTCACTGTGATATATACAGAGAATGCTTATAAATTAGAAAATCAAATAATCAAAATAACATTGCCACAATTTTTTTTTTAGCAATCCATTCTAAAGAATCTGAGTGGATGAGTTGAATGTGAACTTGGGTCTCAAGTGATTGGAACTTGTGGGGAAAACAGTGCTATTTCTATTTGCCTTTCATTTGCATTTATTTGTTATTGTCCTAATCTTGTCTGGGATGGCTTCAGGGATGAGTTCTGTTATGTGATGTTATCTTCCTTCAAACAACTAAGTTTAGAGGTCAATAAGACCAGTGAATAAATTCATAATGTCTAGCTCCATGATGTAGATGAACCTAGAAACATTTTAGTTAGTTTATTTGTAAGTGATTTCTTTGTATCAAGATTTGGAAATGGGAGCAAATATATACAAAAATACGTGGCTGCCACTTAAACCAGCCAATGCTGAAATTTCAAAGCCCTTAGATTAGGCAGAAGCTGTCAAGTTCCACAATGCTAGGTAATTCTTGTCATGGAGAACCCCCACCAAAAGTGACACACTCTCCACTATGATATCCATGCAGTCTTCTATTTTGCCCTGTCAGAGGTAGCCTTCTCAGTTGGATCATTTAACTCTTGTCTGTGATATTTGGGGAATAAGCATGTTGTTCTTCCCATCTTTGGGGAAAGTACTTTCCTACCAGATTTCTGATGCCCAGGTATTAATAATATAAGCAAATTCTTTGTTATTTGCATGGTACCCTTACTCTGTGGCAAAAGCAAAATAAACTTTCTGTGAGCAGGGAGAGCTTCATTCAAAGGACCATAAAAATGTAGCTAATTACTCACCAAAGAGAAACAGTGCTTTTTCTAGAAGAAGGAACAGGGGAGAAATACCAATAATAGAAAAATTTGTGGACTACCACAATGAGAGCATTGTTGCTCCTACAGGTGAGATGTCCAAGCTTCATAACGCCTCTCAATCAAATGGTGCTGTTGCCTATGATTCTACAGGCAGAGGGAGCAGCTGCATTTATAAGCAACCATTTTCCACTTGGTTACCCAGGTAAAGGGAGTGAAAATGTTGGCTGCTTCAAATACTCAGCAGGAAAAAAAAAGTGCAATGGGTGACTCATTGATAAAGGAAATGTCTTAACTCTGACAATTACAATGTTACCATGAACCACTTCTCTCAGCACCACCATTTACTCCCTAAAAATGGATCCTTTCCATTCACACACAAAAATGTTCTGGATAGATAAAAGATACATAGATTAGATAGATAGATGATAGATAGATAGATAGATAGATAGATAGATAGATAGATAGATAGATAGATAGATAGATAGATAGACAGATAGATGATAGATAGATAGATAGATAGATAGATAGATAGATAGATAGATAGATAGATAGATAGATAGATAGACAGACAGATAAGCAACTTCCCAAGCTTGAACCTACATCTACTTCTACCTACAATCATATCTATGTTTTCTATGGGCACAAGACTCACCAGGTGGGAGACAGTACCTAAATCCTCTTTGGTTTGCTGCCTTATTAGTTTCATGGTTTAAATATCATTGTATAGTTTTGATTCTCAATTTTCATCTCCCAGCAACACATTTACTCTTCACTTTAGACTCCTATATACTATCACTCCATGGATGTTTAGTGGAGACCTACAACTTAATATGTTTAAAACAGAATTGCCTACCCTCCCCACACTGAAATCTGATCTTTCCTAGTCTTTTCCATTAAAGAAAATGAGGGGACACAGAAGTGTGTGGGTTAAGAGCTCACCTTGTAGCTGAGAGGTCTGAGGATCGAATCCCGGCCTGTGCAGACCCATATGCTGAACTGGGGTGTAGCTCCACTTTGGTTCTCACGGGGTGAGCTTCCCATGTGGGAGGCCCCTGGTTTAGCCTCCAGCTCTGTGCAATTTTGCTTTTTTAAATATATACTTTTATATATTGATTATCTTCTTGCTTTTCTAAAACTTAAATAATTTTTCGTTTTCATGACCTGTGACTATTAGTATATAACTAAAAAGACATAAATAAAAAGAATGCATTTGATATGGTGAATACGTTAAGATTGTTCTACGGTCTGTGACTGAAGCAATTACTATAAATCTTTTACTGGTAAATTTTCCTCTGTGGCCTTCACCCATGTGTACACTTGTCTTTCTCGTTCACACCAACCAGCTGTTCTCCTGCTGTTTGATCTCAGCAGCTCCTAAGGATCCCATAGTGGCTGGGAGTTTGTTAACCTGCAATATTTCTAACAGAGAAATGCACAGAGATTCTGGGAAATCCGCATGGGCCGGGGCCGGGATTCGATCCTCTGTCCCCGGGGCTTCAAAGTGAGCATTTAACCCACTGAGCCATCCCAGCTTTCTCAAGATTCTATAAATTTTCTACCGGTAATCTCTTGTTTTATTTCTTCTTTGATCCATTCATTATTTAATAGCATGTTGTTCAATCTCTGCATATATGTGATTTTTTTTTTCTTTTTATAGTTGATCTCTAGTTTCAAAGCTTTGTGGTCTTAGAATACATTTGGTATGATTTGAATATTCTTGAATTTGCTGAGGATGGATTTGTGTCCCAAGATATGGTTTATCCTAGAAAATGTCCCATGTGCACTAAAAAAATATATATATATACGTTACAGGATAGAGTGTCCTATAAATGTCAATTGTGTCCAATTCCTGTAATGCAGGGGTGGCCAACAAGTCGATTGTGGTCGACCAGTCAATCGCGAGGCCACTTTTGGTCGATCGTCGATCGCTCGCAATATCTGGGGTGGAATTCCGTGTACCATGGACTTTGAAGTGATTATAGAAGACAAAACTTTCTAGCAATAGTTTAATGCATTCTGGGAATTTGCCAAGGTCATAAATTCCTAGAATTTTGACAGCCTGACACTGTGATCTCCGCCCACCCAGACAATACATTTTGACTTATGTGTTACGCTTGTCACTGGACGCAACGCGTGAACACAACAGTTACGACTTGACTCATCGAAGAACACAGACAGTTAGCTTGAATATTTGGTAGTGTCATATGGTAGCTTCTTTTCTTTTGTATTAACAGTATTATCAATCAATATTATTTATCCTCAGTGACCACGTTGAGTTTGAATTTTTCTTCTGTTTAAAATGTAAGTACCTTTTCTTTGTTTTAAATTAAATTGCTTTTCTTACCTATCTATTTACTTGATAAGTGAGCATTCTTGGCAACAGATCTCTAAACTGCAGTCATTACACTGAGAGAAAAATAAGGGACAGTATTACAAATATATGAGGAATAACAATAATTCTACTTAAATTAATAAGTCAGTATTGTAAACCGTAATAAATATATTGTAACTTTAACATACTTCTTGTAAATTTGAATATATCTATATTAGATTTTAATATACTTGTATTGTTGTCCCCGATCGTAATATGCAGTATTGTTATTATTTCTCTCAATGTAACGGAGATAATTGCCGCAGTTCATGAGTTTTTGAATTTTCTAGGAAAATAT
>PVKE010016028.1:7699-32680 GCA_004027555.1 Craseonycteris thonglongyai
TTTTTTTTTTTTTTTAAGATTTATTTTATTGCTTTTTATTTATTTATTTATTTTATTTTATTTTTGACAGAAAGAGAGAGAGATATAGAGACAGAGACAGAGAGAGAACTGAGCTGTGGGAACTCCCCAGTTCAGCATGTGGGTCCGCCTGGGCCGGAGCCAGGATTCGATCCTCAGTCCTCGGGGCTTCAAAGCGAGCGCTTAACCCGCTGAGTCATCCCGGGTTTCCCAAGTTCAATTTATTATTTAGTATTTTTTTCTGAGATAATTTAATGGGGCAGTAACACACTTTACAATGAATGATTTTAGGACAACTGGATATCTATGTGAACAAAAAAACAAATTGAAAACCTTTTTTACACCATCAAAAAACATTTGCTTAAAATAAATTATAAGCTTAAATTTAAGAGCTAAGACTGTGAAACTTTTAGAAAAAAATGTAAGAATAAATCTTTGTAACCTTAGGCTATGTAGGACTTTTTACATATGACAGCAAAAGTACAATCAGAAAAAAAAAGTTGATAAAATGGGCTACATCAAAATTAAAAACAGCTATACTGCAAACAATACCATTAAGAGAATGAAAAGACAGTCAACAGGATGGGAAACAAATTTCATATATAGTCTAAAGTACCATCAATAGAATATATACAGAATTTTTACAATTCAATAATAAAAAAAAACACAAATAACCTAAGTGGAAAAAGCACAAAGGATTTGAATAAATAGTTCCCTGAAGTGGTTATACTAATGATCTATAAATATAAGAAAATATGTTCAACATCATTACCGGTATTTATAGGGTAATGAAAATAAGAGCCATAATGAAATACTTCCCTACACCAATTAGTATTGCTTTAATTAAAAAAAAAATAGACAATAACAAGTGTTGACAAGAATGTGGTAGAATTGAAACTCTCTTTCAATGCTGATGGGAACGTGTGAATGAACTGGTATGGCTACTTTGGAAAACTGTGCCAATTCCTCAGATTGTAAACTTGGAATTATGCAAATGACCCAGCTATTTCACTCCTAGATATATACCTCAGAGATAAGCTTGACTTTTATTTCACCCTATGATTTAGTCATGTGGAAATATTTTCAGTGCTTAACTTTTAATTCCATCCTAGCCTTGCCACAGCCACCCACTTTATCTGAAATGGTGTTCTTTGCTTGACCAATGCTTACTTGTTACTTAAAGTGTAACTCATATATTATTTGCCTTGTAATGTTTCCTCTAATATTTTCTTTTCTTCCTCTGAACTGATCTTCCTCATGCTACTTTAGCATACAGGACTTATATTTATATTATAATGTCATAATACATTTAACCTATTGCTCCATTTTTCACCTTTATTAGATAGATTGTGAGCTCTATAATGTGTTATGTCTTGTTTTTTTTTCTTTTTAGCTAATATAATGCCTTGAATATAGTTGGTCCTAAATAAATATAATTTGAACAGAACTTAACTGAATATTTTTAGAAAAAAAATTCCTCAAATAACCAAAACATATTTTAAAAGGAAAATAATCATTTAGGTAAAGTTATTGTAAATAAGTTATGAGCTTGCATTTACCAATAAATGGGAAACATTGAGTTTACCTCTTTGGATAAATTTCAAAAAAGTTAGTAGAATATTGAGGAGATCTTCTAACTGTAAATATTGATTTTGTACAAGAATGAACTTTTCTAACTTGGTTGAGGAGCACCTTATGTTAAGCTGTAACTGCTACAATGAAGTTCTATGTATACTTAAGAGCCTTAGAGAAAGAAAACAAAATTTTGAACATGGGGACAAAATAAAAAATTACATATTTGGCAATTTTATTTTATAAAGTTTGTATTAGAGCTGTTCCTAATGAACAGTCTTATGCAGTGGCCATGGAAATTAGCAGCAAATATTTCTTTTAAAATTTTTAATGATTCTTCAGGGAGCCTGAAGAGACCTGCCAAAGATGTCCATATCTCAGCCTTTAGAATCTGTGAATAAGTAAACTTACTTGGCAAAAGGAACTTTGCAGATATAATTAAAAATCTTAAGATAGGTATACAGTGTTCCCTCGCCACTTTGCTCTTCATGTTTTGCGGCTTCAGTGCTTCGCGGGTTTTTCCAAAATATTCATCAAAAAATAAAAATGAAAAAATACAACCATGTCGGCAGCCACATTGCGGAAAGGAGCGTTGACGGGGTTTTAGTGTTGTGTTGGCGATAACTTGTTTTGTTTAAGCGATAACTCTTTTTATTAATTAAGCCCTTATCATGCCGCCTAAGCGCTGTGCCCCTCCGAAAGCTTCCTCCGGGGCGCCCAGAACCCCGTTGACGGGGTTCTGTCCTTGTACAGGGGAATTTTGAAGGAAAAGAAAAAACAAAGACAACAACGACCCATCACCATGTTTCTCTCCAAGGTAAAGCCCCCGGCTCTCCCGTCAGCGCCTCCAGCAGAAGAGTCTCCGAGTGAGCCTAACGCTTCTAGAGTCAAGTGAGAGCCTCTCCTCCGCCACCCACACAAGACTTCGCCTCTCTCAGAAAGCAATGTTGATTCATGTTTATGACTGTATAAGGTTTTGTCATTAACCTTATTAATTAGCACTGACACGTTTAAGTAAATACGTATACTGTGGTCATTTTTGTCTTAAGTGAGTAAAGTATGAATACTGTTTACATATTTAAAACATTCTTGTACCCGCATACACGAACATTCCTAGGGGCAAATCCTACTTCGCGGTTTTTCAGCTTTCGCGGAAGGCTCTGGTCCTCATTAACCGTGAAAAACGAGGGATCACTGTATTTTATCAAGTAGTCCTGATGTAGTTATGAGGGCCCCTTTAAAATGGAGGCAGGAATTCAGAAAGGAGAAAAGATGCTACCCTTCTAGCTTTAAAATTTGAAGAAGGGAATGAGTCAAGGGATTTAGGTGGCTGCTAGAAACTGAAAATACAAGAAAATGGATGAACGGACATCCCACTAAATTCTCCATAAGAAACACATTTTAGACGTCTGACTTCTAAAATTATAATATAATATATTTTTGTTGTTTTAGTAATTCATTTGTGGTAATTATTATAATAAAACACTAATATAATTATTCTGAGTGGGGACCAAGGTAGTTTGCCAATACACTTATATTTAGCTTAAAAAACTGTTGTGTAGTTAGGAAAACCAAAGGATTTGGTATACAGAGTGAATATACACTACAAATAAAATGGTGTAATTATTTTTTATGAAACTGTTTTTCTCTGAGTAAATTAACCAGGAACATAGGAAAGATGCTTCTGGCATTTTCTTTTACTTTACCCAAGAATGCATTCTGGAAAATATAGCTCCTAGGGTCTTGCAATCAAACTATGTACTATTCCAGTTATAGTAAGCTTAAACAGGAAAGATTTGTTATTAGAAAAACGTGTTAGTAGAAAAACAGTCTTTCTCATGTCTACCTTGTTTTTTGTTTGTTTGTTTTTTTGTCTTAATATGGCTTTTACAACTATACTCATACTTTTTAACATCCAGATTCTTAGAACTTCAGTTATTTGATCCTCAAATATACATTTTGATGATCTAATAACACCCAAAGACTAAATTATACAGTAGAACAATATGGTCACATAATATAGCTCTTTAGCCATTACTTCTTTATCAAAACTAATTTAGACATTTCCTTGAATCTTAAAGAGTTTGAAGTAACTATTAAAACTTAATAGTTATTTAAACTGATATGCATGCACAGTTTACAATAAAATCATGGAATTACATTTCTAGGAGCAATATGACTGAGTTTTGACAGAATCATAGCAGTTATTCATTAAATGTGATCCCATTTAAAACTGTGATAGTGCTTATATATTTAGGTATCACAAATATTGTCCATTCTCCTTCCTTTGATAAAACTTCAAAGGTAAATGGAGAAACAACTTTAAAGATTCTCTAGCAGCACAATTAGCACTTCCAAATCTTCTAATTAATCACTGGGGACACTTGACTAATTTGGATTTAACTCCTAATTCGAAGTTTTCTTTAAGCTATAACACAACTTAAATGTTTTCTTTTTGACTAGTCACTTGTTAGATGCAGATAGTTTAAAACTACTACATTTGAAGTGAATTCATGTGGACATATTACAAGGTAAAATTTCAACACCTATTAGAGCTGTTTTGGCTACATTTATATCTATCTACTTTTTCTAGATTTATGTAAAAATTCAAAGTTAAAATTAATATTAATCACACTTTTTAAAAAGATGTAAAAATATACAAATTAATTATGACTAATTTATCTTTCAGAAATATGGAAAAATGTCCAAACTTGGGCTATATTTTTCTGGAGATAGTCCCACTGAAAATCAGTGTTAAAACATTTGTGTTAATTTATCTGTAAAGTGGTAAAAAAACAAATTCCATATAGAAACATATTCCTGAAAATACAATCTATATAATTACAAAATATGATTTAATATATACTTTCTATCAATGCACATAGCTGAGTCTAATGAGACCAATAACTTTTGTGCTCAAGAACTTTTAATCTATTATTCAAATAAGTTTATATAAATAGTTAGGAGATTGGCCCCTTATATTGAGAACTTTTACAACTTTGAAGCATCTAATGACATTGATTGATAGTATTTGGATTTTTATTTTAATATTATGACCTCTTAAAAGTATATACTGAATCTTGGCATTTAAGGGCTGGGAGTTAACAGAGACAGGCATAGGTTGCAGCAACAGGATTCCAGTTACTAGAATAAAACTGATACAACAGAAATTTGAGTATAAAGGGATACTACATTATGAGTTGGAGTACAGTTCCTTCCTGTCACTTTGAAAAAAAATTGGGGGGCTTCAAATTTTGATGAAAAACAAAAGAATATACGAGTGAAGGGGAGAGGTTTGTAGGATATGAAAAAAGGCAAGGAACCCCAGTGGGACCCTGTGATACTTAATGAAGTGAGCATCCACTGAGACTGCCAACCACCATCTTGGCAAGCATCACAATTCCCAGCCTGTAAATTACAAAGAAGTTTAGTCAAGTGAACACAACTATATAGATTCCTTTTGATATGCATCATCCTGTTACTGTTTCCTGAGTTACAGTGTTTCTTGAGTTCCTTTTAGTATTCATTCCTTCATGAGCACTGAGCATATTATCCATTGATCATTCAAATAGGGATGATCCTCAGACATGTATTGAGGCTTTACTCCATCCATATTTAACTTCCCCTATATGAACAACCTGCATTTCAGCTAAACTGCCACCAACACTTTTTAAGTATCAGAATATTAGAAAATATCTAAAAAATAAAGATTAAGCTTATGTGACTAGTGGAATGGTGATTGACATCGAAAGAATGGCTAATAAACTTGTCCACATGTGGAACTAAGTAGAAATAACTCAACATTGTACCTGCCTTCACCCCCACCCCCATTATGCTAGAATCATAATAAAATATTTCTATTTCAGAATGTGTGAGAAGAAAACTAATTTTTTCTCTCTACACTTCTAGGTTTTTGCTGAGACCGTCCTGTAATAAAAGACATTAACAGGAGAAAAACTAACAAGTTAAATAACATGTTATATCTACCTTTTTTAACATGGGTGATACCCAGGAAAACTGAGCCATTACCTAAAATGGCCCAAGCCATCACCTTAAACACCATCTGTAGTTAAAGACAAAAGAAAATGTTGGTGGGGAGAGAAGACAGTTGTGGGAGATTATTTGGGAAAGCACAGTAAGCAAGGGTATGGTTGTTGGGCAGATTTAATCAGTGGCCTTCTCCATTGATAAGAGCTTCTAGAGATTTAGTCATTTACCTCTTCCTGCTACAGAAGGGAGAGACCCTTACAAATGGAAATTTTCCTATAAATGTAAATGTCTCTTACAAAATGTAACGTCTACTAGGTTTTCAGAGCTTCTCTGGTGTCTGCTGTTTCTTAAAAATAACCAGTTCAAGATTATCCTTATGCCTAAGAGACATTTTTGCAGTGACAAGTTTGGATTCCCTTCAAGGCTCTTGTCCAAAATGGATGAAAATTATATTTTTCTAAGTCCACTATCGCATTAAATGGATTCCACAAAGTAGTCTAGGGAAATGTTCATGTTATCATATTTCCAGTTTATGTTTTACCATTTTTCAAAAAAATATGCTGACTGTAGTGATATGAGCATTGGAAAAGGTCCTAATCTCAATTTGATTCTAATTAGATATGTGGCATGGATCAATGATTCTGTGTGCATTCTTCTTCAGTAATATGGAAACTAAAACACATCTTGGTATATTAGTAAGGATATAATGAGAAAAAATATACATGCATGATTCTCTGTATGATAAAATATTTTAAAATGCAAAATATTGCAATGCATATTTTAAATATACATAATAATAGTATTAACTAATAAAAAACAAAATTTAACTGACTAAATTTAAAGATCTAGTGGTTTCAATTGATTCATGAATCAAGCAGCATCTAATCTAGCAATTAAAAGGTGCTCCCAGGGGTTGTACAAAATGGAAGGTCTTATAAGATGAAGAACAGAGCAAGAGTATATTAACAAAAGAAAAGAAAGGATTTTTCTTAGGCCTGGAGGGCTTCTCCTAGAGAAAAAAATGGGGGAGAGTTTTTAATCATGCAGATTGTCTCTTGATGTAGGGAATGGAGAAGGTCCAAGTAACCCGTTACTTTACTGGTGCTTGACCAGAAAATTCCATACTGGTTGATTAGCATTATAATTCTGGGAGAGGTTGAAATTGCAGTTAGATCAGGAGCTAAATCTAGGTTTGGTATCACAGGCTTTTTGAATTAGTGAGGCCATTTGGGTCTGTGTTTATTTCTTTAACAAAACATACCATCAATTAATCTGTCATCCACACAGACCAATAGAACAGAATCAAAAACCCAGAAATAAACCCACAAATTTATGGACAGATAATCTTTGACAAAGGAGCAAAAAATATACAATGGGGAAAAGAAAGCCTCTTCAGTAAATGGTGCTGGGAAAATTGGAAAACCACAAGCAAAACAATGAATCTGGACTGTGAATTGTCACCATATACCAAAATTAACTAAAAGTGGATTAAGGACCTCCACATAAGATCTGAAACTATAAAGTGCATAGAAGAAGGCATTGGCACTAAATTTATAGACCTTGGGCTCAGAGAGCATTCTATGAACTTGACCCCAAAGGCAAAGGAAGTAAAGCAAAAATAAATGAATGGGACTATATCAAACTAAATAGCTTCTACACAGCAAAGGATACCATCAACAGAGTAAAAAAGAAACCAACCAAGGGAGAAAATATTTGCAAACAATGCCTCTGGTAAGAGGCTAATAGCTAAAATATATAAAGAACTCATACAACTCAACAACAAAAAAACAATCCTATTAAAAAATGGGCAGAAGACCTAAACAGGTACTTCTCTCCTGAAGGCATACAAACAGCCAACAGATCCATGAAAAAATGCTCAACATCACTAGCAATTAGGGAAATGGAAATTAAAACCACAGTGAGATACCACCTCACACCTGTTAGAATGGCTATAATCAACAAGACAAGGAATAACAAGTGCTGGAGAGGCTGTGGACAAAAAGGAACCCTCATACACTGCTGGTAGGAATGTAAATTGGTACAACCACTGTGGAAGGCAGTGTGGAGATTCCTCAAAAAACTAGGAATGGAATTGCCATATGACCCAGCAATCCCTCTCCTGGGTATCTACCCAAAAAACCTGAAAACCTTAATCCGCAAAGATATATGTACCCCAATCTTCATTGTAACACTGTTCATGGTGGCCAAGTCATGGAATCAACCAAAGTGTCCTCTGATAGATGACTGGGTAAAGAAGTTGTGGTACATTTATACAATAGAATACTACTCAGCAATATGAAAAGATGAAATACAGAAATTTGTGACAACATTGATGGACCTTGAAAACATTAAGTGAAATAAGTCAGAATGAATGAATCAAGAAACAAAGACTCATGGACACGGTCAATAGTTTAGTGGTTGGTTACCTGAGGGTAAGGGGGGAGGTGGGTGGAAGAGATGGGTGTAGGTGTGTAGGGAGTGGTGATGGAAAGTGAGCTGATTCTGGGTGGTGAGCACATGATGCTATGTATAGACAATGTAATGTAGAAGTGTACACCTGGAAACAATGTAATTGATATCAATTAGCATCACCCCAATAAATTTAACAACAACAAAAACAGAACTGGGGCAGGACACTTAAAAAGTAAATAAATTTAAAAATAAATAAATAAATAAGTCATCTACTTTAATAACTAGAACATTAATATTAAAGTTTCCTATTGCCATATCTGTCCTCAATTTTGTATTTTTTTCTTTTTAAAAATTTTGTTTTATTTCTTTATAAGCATATATAGCTTTACTTGTTTAAGCTTTTAAAATAATAAATTTTTCTAGTAGTATTCTGTGCTTTGCTTTTCACTTAACATAATAGTCCTAATATTCAGCCATGTATTGGGCACCTGTAATGAGGATACTACTGATATTTTAACAATATTAACATTCTCAATCCATAAACAGGCTTTTACATGTGTCTTTTTTTTTTTTTTTTGTCGTACTTTGGAAATGTTTTAAGGTGCAAGTGTGCTTGGTTAAACTGGTTTCTAAGTACAGATGGTCCTCAATTTATGATGGTTCGACTTAACATTTTTTTACTTTATGGTAGTGTGAAAACAATACCCATACAGTAGAAATCATTCCTTCAATTTTGATCTTTTCTCAGGCTAATGATATGCAGTATTATACTATCTTGTGATGCTGGGCAAGCAATCATGAGAGTCAATAACTGACACTCTACAATGTACTGTGTTTTTTGGATATTGTTTTTGTGTTTTCATATCCCATTGAGTCTCCAAAACATTCTTCTATGTCTCCTGCTTCTGGAAAAAGAGAAAGCCTATTATTCTTGAGATGAAACTTTATGATTTTTGACTTCTGACATTTTCAATTTGTGATGGGTTTATCAGGATATAACCTTTTCATAAATTGAGAAGTATCTGTATTTAAATCTTTTTATTGCTATTGCAAATAGAATTGTCTCTTTAAATTCCTTTTTGAGTTGTTCATTGCTTTTGAAGAATGTTTTATAATTATAAATAAATGTGAATGTGTCAGATAATTTTTTCTGCATGTAGGGAAGTGTTCACTTATTTTTTCCTTTGTTTATTAATGTGGTGATTTATCTTGATTAGTGTTTGAGTTTTAAAACTCTTTTTCATACCTGGAATAAATCCAGTATTTTTATGATGTACTCTCTTTTTGAATACATCACTGGATTCAATCTGCAGATATTTTGTTTAGGAAATTTATATCTATACTTAAGAGATGTGTTTGTATTTTTGTTTCTGCAGTGGCCTCCCATTCATAATTATATTTATGAAGCCAAAATTATGTTAGCCTAATAAAATAAGTGGTTTATTATTTTAGTCTTATCTTTTATATTTTACGTATAAATGGTAGTAAATCTTTCTTAATTGTATTATTAAATTCCTTGATGAAGATATTTGAGCTGTGTGTGTGTGTGTGTGTGTGTGTAGAGAGAACAGGTGGATTTAATACTAATTCAATTCTTTAATAGTTATAGAAAGATTTCAAGATTCTATATTTGTGTGTCAGTTTCAATGTTTTTATTTCTAGGATTTTTCAGTTTCATCTACATTTTCAAATTTCCTGACATAATGTTGTTTATCAGAACCTCATGATGTTTTGATTTCTGCATATCACATATGCACACTTTTGTGTGACACTTCTAATGTACATGTAATATAAAAAAAACAAGGTGCCTTTTCTAATGATTAAAAATACCTTAATATTTTATATAATTTTTGAAAATATTTAATTTTGTGGCTTCCTAAATACATGCCCTTAATGCTGAAAATAGCAAGATTCTGGAGTGGTAATGAAAAAGTTTTAGGAGGTTAAAAAATATCATTTATAGTATACCATGTTAATTAGCATAAAATAAGAATATAATTGTCTCATTTGTTAATAAATATCATTTGAGAATCATATTTGAAATTCTTAAATATGAAAGCATAACAGGAAGAATTCTGAAATTAAGTCTTGCAAATTCTTTGTAGAAATGCATTTAATTTGGTCATTAGTGTTGATATAGTGTTTCTATCATCAGCAAATTTAGTATTACTTCTAATGACATATTATAATGTGAAATTAGAAATAATTATGTGTCAGTTTTTAACAAATTGTCACTTATCAGTGAAAACTAAAGTAATATCAAATAAAATCATTTTCATCAGCAACAAAGATGAACTTGATAATGTGCACAAATACAACAGAGTGAATATAATGGTTAACATTTAAAATTCTACATATTAGGTAATTGTATTTTATTATTTCTTAGCAGTAATAAAATGTTCATTTGGTTCTGAAATAACATCAATGTTTGCTTGTCAGTAAACTTCGCATTTATGACACTTTTAAAAGAAAAAAAACCCCAATTTTTCACTTTAAAATCTGTAAGAAATTTTGAGTACACAAGGGCTGTCTGGAAAGTATCCAGCCATGTAACCATTCTCATTATATTGACAATTGCTGGATTTTTTCTGGACAGTCCTTGAATATGTTCTCATTCTTGAAATAAGTATGATTTAAATTATCCTAGGTGAAGAAAGATCCTACCTTATATTTTGGCAAATCAGAGGCATATAATATATAATTAAATTAATATTTATTAATTCTCTTTTTTTCTGTGGTCTTTTACTTACTTGGGAGGCATGAGTATTCCAATAATCAAAGAAGATAATTTGTACAATACCAGATGCTATGTAATAAATTTAAGAGGCTAAGGAGCAAAAAGAGCTTAATTCTCCAATCCTGTTACCTAAATTAAGTCTTCTTATTTCTTTCTTGGTTCTTGCTAAGAATCCTAATCTGTTATTTAATTTTTTTATTCCCCAAACTGATAGTTTAGTAATAAATTTTGGATATCTCTAATAGAAAGGATATTTTTAAAAAATACTCTGAACTCTCTCTTTTTAAATTGATCTCTGGCACGTTTCTGGTGAAGTTTCACTGCACATTGTCCTGAAATAGGTACAAAACAGTGGTTTCCCAAATGTCTCTGTCATAGTATCTTTAGTGTCTTAGTATTTTTTCTTCACATTTCTGCGAAAAAATCAAATAAAATCAAAACAAAACAAAAAGCTAACAGTTCACTTAGTAAGTAATTAGATACAAGCAAGTTAATAGTTTTAATTTGCATAATCTCTAATAGCTGTCAGTTTGTTTTCCTAGAAATTTTAAAATACGCCCCAGTGCCTGTTAGTGCATTGTGATGACCCTGGGTACTTAGGCACACTGTTTGGGAAATGCAGTTTTTGAAAGTTGTAAACTGAATGGGAATGATAGCAAGAGTGGGAGTTCTTTTAGAATATTTATTGTTCCTAGAAAGAATCTTTTTTTCCCATTAGGCAGCATTCTTTTTGCCCTATGCCGTCACATTTTGTTTGCAATTTCCTTTAGTTGGGATGGAGAAGAGATTTATTATATTAATGTAGATACTAACTAGGGATATAGTAACAATGACTAAAACAAGGTTATTTTTAACTACTTATCTTTTGAAGAAAATAATATTTTAAAAGCGTTGTGGTTTTTGTGTAATTAGCAGAGAATAATAAAATGATTTGATAGTGCCTCACAGTTTTGTTAGTAATGTTTTAAACCTGACTATAGAAGGTATCTGTTGCAATCTAGTCTTTATATAGCTTCCTTGCTAAAGATTAATTTATTTGTCCTCTTGAAGAACATATTTGGCATTGTCGTATGTTTTACTTCCAAGTTCTGTCTCTAAGGCGGATTTGATAAAATTGCACATTAATTTATTTTCAAAGCAAACTGTCATTATTTTCCTTTGAAGGAACTATCTATATTCATCCCACAGAAGTAGAGAATAGTACAAAATCAAATGCAGATATTCACCAAGTGAGGGCCTTATGGATTTTACATATGTGGTCATTTTATAGGTAATTCTATTAATCACTATTCCTATAAAACAAGAACTTTTAAATATATATATATATTTGGACAGGGAGAGAGAGAGATACAGAGAGAGAACTGAACTGGGGGAGCTCCCAGTTCAGTACATGGTTCCGCACGGGCCGGAGCCGGGGCTGAGATTCGATCCCTGGTCCCTGGCGCTGCAAAGTGAGTGCCTAACCCACTGAGCCATCCCGGCTTCCCCCAAAACAAGAACTTTGAGGAACCTCAACTAGGAAATAAAATATAGGGATTTAAATGAAAGAAACATTTAAGTATCATACTTGCCATTAAATATCTACATGGTGAATCATTCGAAAATATAATAACTATAAAGCTTGGGAATATATTAAACCGAGAATGGTTTGTTTTCTTCATGATTTCTGTCTGATTTCTATACATAATTTATCTTGATCTCTTTGTGATTTTTATTTCTTATTTAAATGTACAGAATAAGTTAAGCAGATTTATAAAGCTGAATGATAAAATTGTATTCAGAAATGCATTTGAAGTCAACGTGACCTTATCAAGTGAGGTGAACCATTCATTAATTCAGATAATAGAGTTTATAATAATCTTTTGCTTATGTATTATTGAGCATAACCACTTATTATTTGCATATGCATATTGAGATGATATCATTTCATTAATTTTTGTACTGAACCTTACTCATCATAAAAGTAATTCTGCATTTTGCTTTGCACTTATTTTCAATAAACAAATAATACACTTATTTGTGTATTATCTTTATATATGCTTGAATAATGCATATGTGATTGGGATTTTCAATTATGGTATGCTCCTGCAACAAATTGGTTAATATATACATGTATTTATTAGCCATATTAAATAATGTATGTAAATGCCTAGCACAGTGCTTAGTATGTAGAAGATATTAAAAAATGCTAAATTGTTTTTCTGTCCTAATTTTAAATTGCTTTATGTCTACCACTTTTTGTGTAATTGTTCTCCCCACTCTGCATCAATCCTTACAATCCATTTTCCATACAGCGAGAAGAAGAAAGTTTCTAAATGTAAACCAGATTTTGTTACTCCGACCTCAAAACATTTCATTATTATTCATCAGTTACAATGAAAGAAGAAAAAAAAAATCATTTAAGCACCTACAAGGCCTTCCATGATCTGGTCCAGTCTGTCCCTAAGATTTCATGTACTTACCAACCACCAGCCCTTTGCTAGTTCTCCAATTTCAATGACCTTTTTGTAATTTAAGATCAAATTAGGATTAGTTTTAATTCAGGTCCTTTTCTAGTATTATGCACCTGCCTAGATTACTATTCTATAACATATGCATGGAGCTCCAAAATCACTTACTCTGTGTATCTGCTAAAATATCTCTTTAAGATATCTTCATTGACCAACTGTTTTAAAATAACCCCATTCATAACTTTCTCTTCTCTTTCCTTCAAAAGGCTTATCATTACTTGATAGTTATACATATTTTTACTTTTTTTTTTTCTGCACTAGAATTTTGGAGAGCATACTATTATTCATTTCCAAAAATAATAGTTTTAAGAATTACAAGGGTATAGTAAAATAACTAGAAGTATAAAATTAATACATTTAATTTAATAATCAGTTTTTATGTGAAAATTTGTGCTGCAAAGAGTGATATATAAATGAATTTTCTGCAACTACATGTGTTAAATCATTATATTCTTGTAAAGTCTTCTTAACATTTTTGTAATTGATGCTGATTTGTCTTCAGCAGGTTTGTGGCTTCTAACGTTTTCACAGTCAATAGTGACCTTATAGCTCCTATCAGCAAAAGTTAAAAGTGGACAAATTATTTGTTGCATGTTGTCTTAGCTTATGTACCCTAAAAAGCAGACCTTAGGCAAAATTTAAAGGGTAAATATTTTATTCGTCTTACAATCCTGTGGATGCATGGGGGACAGAGCCTGAGAGTAAGGCAGAGAAGGGGCAAAGCAAATAAATACAGTATATACAAGGAGTTACATTGCTGAGTGGGTTGTAACTTCAGGACAGGCAATTTCTTTGTTTTGTCAGATACCTTTAGAGAGGTTGCTTCTCTAGACTGTTTATCCTAGGAAAAGCAGGGAGAAAAATTATCTGTGTAATGTATCTCTCACCTTTAGTGCTCAGCCTATTGAGTGTTAACCCCCTTGAACTTATTATAGTGGCTGCTGAGGAAGCTGCATCTCATACTTCAGTGACAATCAGAAACCCAGTGGAAGAAAAGGAAGAGACTCTCAATATAGGTTAGAACTGAGTCACAGATGGGGTGTATTCAGTGAGTCTGTTACTCTTTCAAAATGGAGATGAGAATGGGATGATAACATTACCAGCTATTAGACACTGCGCCACTAAGTAACGCCAGGCAGCAGAGATGGAGTGATGCATAAACTGAATCTATTATAGTCAACTTGTGCAACTCAGATCTGCTCATAGTCTACTAAGATATTCAGTACTCATCTTCTTTTCTTCCCAGAAAACCAGAGTGAAAGTCCAATCTCTAAATGTTATTGTTAGTTACTAATACCCTTAAACAAAACAACCAACAGACAAAGAAACTTAAAAGGTGTTGCCAAAGAAAGTTCCAGCTAGTTACTTTCAACCAAAATCTAGACTCTTGTTGGCTAGGGTGTGATATTTAAGGGTTGGGATTCTTACGTTATTTTGAGCTAATGGGGTTGCATTTTACGTAGTTGACATTTTCAGCTATCACTAGTTGCACCAAGAGATATTCCAATGAATCCAGTGGATCCCAGACATATTTTTGTGACTTCATTGTGTAGTAGTGGCTACAGCTTTTTATGGTTATCAAATAGATCACTCCCACCATTATATTTCATCTTCACCAGAATTACGAGCTCAAAGTAGTCATACCTCTTTTCTCCACTTGGAAAATAGCACCTCTATCTTGGGATGGGAAGCAGAAATTTCAATGTGTGAGTGGGAAAATGGGGAGGAAGTGATCCTACTTCTTCTTGCTTCCTGGGAAGCTATCACAAACCCAAATATTAGCTCTTGGTTCAATGTACATACCATATACATGGAGAACAATACCCTGGGATTTTTGTGTCTGAGCTGGCTTCTTAATTGAGCCTATATTCTATCAATGAAACAGAATGTAATTAGCAAGAAACTTGATTGTTATGGTTATTGATTCATTACCATACCTCTTTTATGATAAAGAAGGGAACTTGATCTGAGTTAATGTCACATAAATCTTGTTAAGATATCAAGATTTTGTAAGCCTTCAGATGGCATTGATGGATGCACTGTGGACAAGGAAGGCAAATGAGTATCCAGAGTGTGCATTTTTTTACCAGAAAGGGATAATTACTGCTCCATTCATTGCAAAAGGGGTCATATTTAATCGACCTGTCACCAAGTGACTGGCTAAACTTCCCAAGATAGTGCCACATGGAAGACTGCAATGATGTTTATATTGTGTCAGGTTGGGCATTCAACATTGGTGGCAACTAGATCAGCCTTAGGAGAAATTCTCTTTATTAGACCTATGCATATGCTCAATCACTTCTTCTATGACTACTCTAATCATGAGCAAATTGTATGAGGGCTGTCTGGAAAAATCCAGCCATTGTCGATATACAAAGAATGGTTACATGGCTGGATACTTTCCAGACAGCTTTCTTATAAGCACTGGAATAACCATCCTTTCTACCTTGCTGAAGAGATCCTCCCTGGAGATGTATTCTCTTTGATTGAAATTAACATTAGTTCTGTTTGCTTTGTGCCTGTTTCCATGTGATCATCCACATACCTCTTTCCCAGACCTGCTTAGTCATGATTTATCAATCTTTCTTATCTGAGATCCCTGACCAATAAGTCAAGTGATTGGCATAACCCTAGAATTAATATATTATCTATACCTCTTAGTACCTCTCTTTCCGTGAGAAGTGAATGATTTCTCTTCCTTTTGGGAGGAATTCCTTTTGCTGCTGACTTTAGGGCCAACTTTGAGTGGAGCTTAAATGTGACAGAAGTCCATTTTAGACTTGAACCATCATTTTGGGCTATTTCATGTTAACCATGTCAACTTCTTTTTTCATTTGATATTGCATATGTGGAACTCCCCATAGCACATTTTACCTTCTAACACCGTATGTTATTTGCTTATTTATATTTATTATCATCATATGTTTTTTGTTTATATTGATGGATTTTTCTTCTTATAGTACAATTTTATGAAGGGAGGTTTTTTTTGGGTTTTTTTGTGTGTGATTATTATCTGATGGGCCTCACTTTATTTTTTTTTAAATATTTATATATTTTTATTTTTATTGCTTTTTGACAGAGAAAGAGAGAGCTACAGAGACAGAGACAGAGAGAGAACTGAACTGGGGGAGCTCCCAGTTCAGCATATGGTTCCGCACGGGCTGGGGCCGGGATTCGATCCCTGGTCCCCGGTGCTGCAAAGTGAGCGCTTAACCCACTGAGCCATCCCGGCTTCCGCGATGGGCCTCACTTGCCTAAAAAGTACCTGGCTTATAATATGTGTTCAGTAAACATTTGTTAAAAGAATGAAGGGATAAATTAACTCTGATTTTTCTCTTTGTTTCAGTTTTCTTTAGAATACTCATTACTCCATACAATTATACATTATAATATAATGGATTCTTTTTCTGTCTTCTCCTCCTCCACTAAAATATAAAACACTCAAAGATTTGTTTATTTTGTTCAAAGTATTATCCCCAGCACCTATAAAAGTGACTGATTAAACAAATCTTTGTTTAATTAGTAAATGGGCCATGTTTTTGTCCAATGACAAAGTTGTCATATAAAATGAATGTATCAATTCTAACTAACATCTGTACCAGAGGTGGCTCCTCACAACACTATTTTAGTCTTCCAGCAGGTAGAATTGAGTTGAACCTAAAATGATGGCTTTGGCTCCTTAAATTTGTTTATTAGAAGTTGAAAAATAAAACTTCAATAATTTATCATCCTGAGAGACTAGAAGAGCTCATTTCTTTTATTTATACATAGGTTTTATTTCTAGTTGATTATTTATGGTTTGGGTTTTCCTGTTTCCTGGTAACTTACTTCTTTGGGAAAAAGACAATAAAATCATAATCTTATGAAATGTTCATGGAAAGACAGGGAGCTCCTTTGTTAGCTATACTTTGCCTCACTGTTAGAAGGAAATATGAGTACATTCTTAAAACAGCCATTTAATAAATATTGTGCTTTATTATTTGCATATCTGGAAGAGAAAATCTGGCAAGTGAATGGCCATAGCCAATTTTTTCTGTCATTCCTCGGAAGATGAATAAGGAGTTAATTTTTACTTTTGACACATTATATTGAAACTTGGAATCTTCACTGTGAGTTCAGTTGGAAGAAGTCTAATATCATGGGAGGACAGCTCTATGAATATTTGTGACAAATGAATCTTTTATTTGCTTTGAAAATTATGATTCAGTTTGATTAAATAAAAAAAAAAGACATGGATAATGTTTAATTATTGCTGTCATATAAGAGCTATGCTGTCAGCGGGATGCGGTGACATCTGGAGTTAGTCATGTCCAGCTGAGAAAGGGTCCACACAGCTTCTAGTAGCTTAGGAAGCTGTGACTTGATATTCTGGCTCATTTAATAGACTTGTTGTGTTTCATGTTCTGTATAGAATTCTGTATTTGCAACTAGCCTAAATAATTTTTTGAATATCTCAATTCTATTTTATTCTTTATACATCTACTCTTTAAAATTGAATGCATAAATATATTACCTAAATTTTAAAAGGCCGTAACTATTGGGTAACTTGAATATAATTTTAACCATGACGTTTAATGAGATAGTTTAATAAATCAATCAATATGTGATTATTTGCAGATGCCATATGTCCAATTTTGCTCTGGGTACTGTGGAGTTATCAATAATAATGTTTCATGTTCTCTACCCTTGAGGAATTTTCTCTGTAGGTCAGGAGAGAAAACAAACATGAGAGAAAGAACACTATGTAACAATACATGTAGCACATGGAACGTACTTATTTGTGAATGTGTGTGGCAGATACTAAGGACTATACTACTGATTTTAAGTATGGTGATTAAATAAAATAATATATTTTACTTTTTCTCTTTGTTGTCTATGGTATCCTTCCACTCCATTTTCACGTTGCATTCCCCTTACACAAACACTTTTTTTTTTTGCAAACTCTAGACATTAATCCAATTAATCATAGATTAAACTTTTTTCTAATCTATATTCTTCAATATTTTAACAGAAATTTAGAAAATATGCCAATTAACTTTGTATATGCCACAGATAGGTTGATTTTTATATTTAATAACAAGTTCAGATATAAAAATAAACAGTTATCAGAGATTTAAGTAATAAGCATGCATTAACAGGTATAAGGGTAGTTTTGTACTTGTTTACAAAAATACCACCTTTCAAATAAATAAAGGATACATTTTCTTAATGATAGTATTGTGAGAAAATATTAAGCCTTATGACCTGCTGTTATATTCAATCTAAGACAATGTTATATTTTAGCAAGGAAAGAAACATGTTTTGCAAATTGAAGTAACAAATATAGAATAATGGGAGTGAAAACTCCCCTCTACTATAGACTGGATGTGTTTATACCATAATTCTTAAGTTTGAATATGAATACTCTACTTTCAAAAAATACAGTAAAATCAGATTATTTGTTTGGGGACTTAATACTATATCATAAATTGAAGAAAATCTTGATATATTGCTTGGAAAAGATAAAAGAACAGAGGGCTAAGTTCTGCATTAGGATTTCAGACCAGAATAAGAGCAAGAAATTTTCAAAGAATAAATTGACTATTGGAATAATAAATGAAGGGGCTGATCTATTGTAGAAGAGATTTAAGAAATGTTTAATTGGTTGAAATGACTGTCCTTAGATACTTTCCAATTATGAAATTTAGTGATTCTATCATGCCTTTAATATATGTTCCTTTTATTGCTTCCCAACCACAATAAAGCTGTCAGTTCCTGTATCAGAATTTTAGTACACTTTCATCTTTAATTTGCTTTTTATTATTTTTTAATGACATTGCAAACTTTTAAAACACTGGTTTTATGGTAAGACATTAATACACTGTGTCTTCTTTCTTATTGGTTATATGAAATTTATATTCTATATATTGTATATTGTATTTATTGTATACATTAATATATACGTTATATGTATTAATACACATGGAGCAAATTTTAATGCTTTTAAATTTTAATTTTCACTCACCTTTTATTTACATTAACATTTGAGTCATGCTAGAATTTCTAATTACTGACCTTCAAGTTGACAATTTAAATTCTTACTTCTCCTACATCCCTTTGATTCCACCCTTTGTGACTCATCTCAAGTTGCAAAACTTCCAGAAAACATTTGGTGATACAGACACTTAATTATATAATTTTCTCATTCGGAATCTTTGCTATGCTCAATGCAAGCTTCACTATATTCCTATTTACTTTCTTTTGAGGACTCATAAATAAATACTGTAGACTCTCAGATAACTGGCACCCATAGGGATTAGTAGATGCTGGATAATTATAAGTAGACTCTGTTAAATGGCACTCTTAAACAATCGGCAAAATGTCAAGCTTGTAGCTTAAGAGTGCCTTAGGATAATTCTTATATTGTTAACATGTTTTTTCAATAATGCTTACTTAGCACTTAACTATTCATAGAATTTCTGCTTGTTTTCTCAATAAATATACAGTCAGAGAAAGTCTAAAATTAACAAATAGTTTACAGTTTCACTTACTTTTTGTATTTGATGATATGTATTTTGATGTTTACATGTCTCAAATTCATATCACTAACTTGACTTTTAGGTTTTTAAACTTTTTTTTTTTTCAGAATATTGATAAGATTATTTCGAACAAAATCTTTTGCTGCTTTGAAATTTTTGTTTAAAGTACATTTTGTGTATCTTAAAATATTTTTATGTTATACGAGTGTAAACAATGGTTTATTTTCATAAGTTTACTCGTATAACCATGATGGGAGATCGGGGCATTAAATACATTCTCTTACTCATTAATTAAATGGATTGCCTTGTAATTTTGCAGCTTTGAATCTGTGACATTATTTACTTCTTAGAAATTAAATATGCTGTTTTGAAGTGAGATGACATAGCAACGTCTAATTACAGACTTCTCTTGATCATATGTTATTGACTATACCTTCTAAATAATATATAACTTATAGCTTATAGCATATAACATATAATAAATATATATATATTCCATAGAAGGGTGCTACCAGCCACTGACGAGGCTTCTGCTGGAACTCAGTGATGAAAGAAATGTGAGAACACAAGAAGGAAAGTAATTAGAGTATAAACTTAATCAATTGCTTAATAAAAAAAAAAGGAACTAACTGGCCTCTAGCCCAGATCTCAAAACTCTGTTAAGACATCTTTTAAATAAAAAAACAAAACCCCCCATATATTGACCCCTTCAAGTCTTGAGCTTGATTGTTTTGGGTAATTGAGTGTTTATTTAGCAGAGAAGACTTTCACAGGTTAGAGCATAAGTTGTCCTAAACAAAATAGAAGAGCATGGGAGTATATATCGTATTTTCCAGCGTATAAGACGACCCCCTAATTTTACAGTTAACACATAGGTTTAGGCCTATATTCGCTGTATAAGACTACCCCCCACTTCCGAGGCTGTAGTCTTATACAGCGAATATAGGCCTAAACCTATGTGTTAACTGTAAAATTAGGGGGTTGTCTTATATGCCGGAAAATACGGTATATATTTTGGCAGAGAGCTGGCATATACATGGAGATAAGACTTCAAAGTTTAAATATAGGAAAGGGTAACGGGAAAGATTTGTAAAGTTAACATTATATGTGAGTCTTTCAGGGGGCTTTAAATCAATCTTAGGGCAAGATACAGACCCATTTACTAGTCTGTTTGTTATTCTCAAAATTAAATAGGAGTTCTTTGCTGTCTGGGACCTACCTACCTGTGGGCTAAGAGTTCCATTGAACATCTTTTTAAGAACCCATTGTATATTCTTAGATGGGAAATGTTTGCCTTGGTCACTATCAGTAATAGATCTGATACTCCAAATGTGACCAAGTAAGGCCTTTTATTGTGGCCTAACTATACAAAGAGAAATTTTGGGTACCTATGAAGCAAGAGAATCTCAGAGATTTTTTTACCCTAAATGGGACAACTCTTAGGCAATGGCTTAAAAGTTTGTAAAAACACAGATGGAATTTGACCTTAAGTTTGGCCAAGTATACTGATTCTTGGGTTACATACGTTTTCAGGACAGGGATGAAGAGTAGGAACATTTCATTGTGCTTTGTTACTTATACTGGCAGGGCCGCCTGTACACTCTGCAAATACCATGACTGTTCACTCAGTTAGTCGAAGGTGCTTGTCACATAGCTGAGGAGTCTGGGGACAGGGATGACCTCCTCTAACATCATGACATCTGACAAGGGACTGAGGACAATGGTGGCCATCTTCTTCTGTAGGTGAAATATGTTAAAGGGACCAGATTTGGCTCCATCCTGTATTAAGGAATCCTTGGCATCTGTGCTGAACTTGTGGGGTGCTGTATCTGTGACCACGAAACATAACTGGAAGCTTGATATGGAGGGTCACAGGCTCCGGATCTATGAGAGCATCTATTTCCAGGAAAGCCCACTAGTTGGCCAGTAATTTCCTCTCTAAAAATATGTAGCATAATGACAAATAACACAGTTTCTTGCACTGAAAGCCCATGAAGAATCTGTGGCCATCATTAGTCCAGAGGCTCAAGGAGGCATGAGAGAAGCTTGTGAAAGTTTCTACAGTAAAGAAGTTGCTTAGAGCACTCCTGCGAGTTCCTATTGATTTTAATTTGGACATGTTTTGGTGCTTTTTTTCCCCTATTTTGGAAGGAGTTTCACTTAAGGTGAACTGAATTGTAAGTAATTACATCAGTAAGATTACCGGTAAGTAAAATTTGCAAATGAGGAATATATTGTCTCCAGAATCCAAGAAGGACTAAAATATATTAGATGTGTGTCCTTCCTTAATGAGTGCTTCTAACAAAACTCTTTGGAGGAGGATGTCATACCTGTGTCCCCAGAGAAAGGGGTAGATATAGTTAGGAACTTATATGTGGAGAAGGTGTGTGATGGCAAAGCCGTTGTGCTACTCCATAGCTAGTCTAGTAAAATAATATTTTTCTCCTTCACAGGTGAAGTAAAATTGCAGAGGCTGTTGAAATAGGCATGGGAGATGTTAGACAAATTTGTAATAGCAATATATTGACCAATTACTTATTGAATGGAGCTAGCAATTTTAATAATGATATTAGGTGGAGAATATGGGGCCTTAGTGGATAGGACCACATTTTTAAGATTTTGGTAGTCCTCCATAAAGTATCATTTATTTTTTTCAGGTTTAAGAACACACAAAGTCAGGCTGTCAAATGGAAAAGCAGTAGAGACAATCATCCAGTCATGAATCAGATCTCATATAATGTTTCAATCCTCAAAGACTCTATTTTAACTTATATTAGGCTGTACTAACTATTTTAACTGGTAGTCCATTAGGTCCCATTTTATCAAGCCATTTTATAAGTGCCAAAGACTTAATTTAATTTTAATTTATTCATTGAGTCAGAGTGATTAGGGGATGTTTTAGGAAAGGGGTACAATGACTATGTGAAATTTAGGCAAGGCTATAATTATAGTAAAATATACCTATTTTTTCCTGTCTTTTATATTTAGCTATTGTAAGGTTACTGAGGGCATTATTCTTAAATTAGTGGTATCTGTAGGTATAACTGCAACTTGAGCCTCTGAAACTTTAGTGTAGTCGTATTTTAGTAGATGTTAAAGTTAATTCTGAACTTCTGTTGTAGAGGCATAAAAGCTAATCAGCCCCCTCTTTATCTTTTTGTTATATAAATGTATGAGTACATTTTGTTATTTCCTATTGGGTCTAACTGTGAACCTTTCAAGTTAATAATATATGTATATATTACCCCTTCTGTATCCTGTTTCATTCTCATAATCCAGGATTTTTTTGTTTGTTTTGTTTTGGGTTTCTAGCTGCCTGAAACCCCAGATTTTAATTTCTGTCTCTGATAACTATTGGGCTTCTATATGCTTATAGGTAAGGGGGAATGGCTTGCCTTATAGGCAGCACTCTCTAGTTCCAATCCTTCTCAATCTATCATGGAGGAATTAGTGTCTGCACTTAGAGAGCTGTACCCACCTGTCCTTGGGATGGTGTAGTTAACTCCCTTATCTGATATGTCAGTTCATTTGCACATTGATTTGCAGGACACTTACTAAGGCCTACGCACACTGGCTAGGAGTTTTATATTTTTTAAGTTATTGAGTAACTTTGGCAGGTTTTGGGGCGTGACAGTGGGTACAACGATGAGAGATACTTCTTCTTACCTTACCTCAGAGGCCCCCTTTACTTTTAATATTTGGCTACTGGTCTCCACAATTGCATTCCACCAAACCCCCCAAGGGTCTGGGGAGCATGAAGTTCACTGGCAATGACATTAAGTTATGTTGCAGTAAAGAGGACAGGAAGGCCTCTATCCCTACCCGAGCCACATTTAAAACAATGAAATAGGGTTCTATTTCTTTACCACTGGAAAACCCAACAATGCCTTTCCCTGTAGGAGTCATCTGAAACTCACAGAGAAACCATGGTTCTTATCCAAATAATAATAAAGAAACACAAACCCTGAAGAAGTAATGGACCCCTGAAAGAGACCCTTGAAAGAGCTTCTGCCAAACATAGGCTGTAACCAGAAACATATGGAATGATGTTCCCAGAAAGTGAGGTTTGTGTTACCTATGACTCCCATTGCCCTAGGTGAGCTCCCACCTGGGCCTTCATCTACCCTTCCAAGTTTAGCCAATTAGCACTGTTTGTTTTGCTTATTCTGATGACAAGGACATTTGAATAAAGAGAGATATCAACCCACTGGCCCACTCAGCAGACACCAGGTTAAAGTGCAGACTCACCAACAGGAGGCAGTTTTGTCCCAGGCCTTATTGGGTAGTCTGAAACCAATCAGTAAGCCAAGAGCAGTCTTCCCACAAAATTTTCAGAGTCAGAGTGGTAACGGCCATGATATCCTGTCCACAGTAGCACTTGTTTCAAAAATTGAAACATTTGTTTGATGGAAGGACAAAGACAATAGATAGATGAAAGTGAGAACTCTGTTATTTACAGCTCTGAATAAAAGAAGGTTGGCAGGCAGGCCTATAATGGGCATGTACCCACAAACAGGGTAACAGCAAGGTGGAGGAGCAAGAGGCAGTTTATGTACAAAATGTGGTGTGGCTTTAGTTACGTAGATTTTCAGGACTCTTTGTGGATTGGCTAATTTGAATAATTTCCTGGGCTTTGGGGCATAAGGGTGTCTATAATTGTCTTATAACTGGCCCTGAGGTGATTAGAGCAGATGCATAGTGGCCTTGAGAGTTAAAGCACAAAAAGAAGTAGTGAATCAACTGTACAAAAAGGGGAACTGATTTGGTCCTTAACCAAAACGAAAAAACTGGGTCAAGACAGCATTAAAAAATAAACGGGGAAGCCAGGACAGCTCAGTGCGTTAAGCACTCACTTTGTAGTCCCTGAGATGGAGGATCGAATCCCGACCCTGGCCTGTGCAGACCCATATGCTGAACTGGGGAGTAGCCCCAGTTCAGTTCTCACCAGGGTGAGACCCTGGCCCAGTTCCTGCCCTGTGCAGCCCCGCACCCACCTGTGGAATGAAACTATGTGGGGAAACTGAAGATGTGCAACTATGGAGACTGTTCTGGGCCCTCCCCCTTCTCTCTGTCTCTTTATCTTTCTCTCTCTCTGTCAAAAACACTAAAAAAAATCTTTAAAACACACACACACACACACACACACACACACAAATATTATGTAAGAGTAAGAGTGAAGATAAATTAATCTGTTAAGCACAAGTGCCATTACTTACAAGGTTCT
>PVKE010016029.1:0-32575 GCA_004027555.1 Craseonycteris thonglongyai
GCATGGGTGCTGGTTAACTGAGAGTCTATTGTATAAGTTATAAACATCCTTTTACCAAATAACCCTGCAAACACCATACAAAGCAGAACTAAAAAGATGCAAGAAAAAAATATTCAGGGGAAGCCGGATGGCTCAGTAGGTTAAGCGCTCACTTTGCAGCGCCAGGGACCAGGGATCAAATCTCGGCCCCGGCCCGTGCAGACCCATATGCTGACTGGGGAGTTCCCCCAGTTCAGTTCTCTCTCTGTCTCTGTGTCTCTGTATCTCTCTCTCTCTGTCATAAATAAATAAATAAATAAATAAATAATATACAAATAGATTTTTATACACTACTGTCAGTATGAGATCTTATGAATATACAGGCATACCTTGTTTTGTTGTACTTTGCAGATATTGCTGTTGACCATGAGAAAGAAGACATCTACAAAGAAGGGCTCTCAGTAGTTCACTGCGCTCAAATTTAAAAGCAGAGCCTAGCACCTGTTTCTAAAGAGGGGCATCTCAAACAAGTCATTTTTCAGGGAGAAGCCTGCACTGAACTTTTGGATTACACTGTGTTCCTGTGGTCTGAGCCAGTACTTATGAAAGAGTTCCTGGAATTGTATTTCAACCAACAGGACTGAGCCTTTCCCTGTCCAATAAGAGCCATGCAGCTATATCCTCTTTAGCACTTTCTCCTAACCAAACAGAAGAGGTTCATTCTGACTAATTAGGACAGAGCTTTTTGGGCCAACCAAATAGTGAGGATTTGGATTCCTCATTTGCATGAGAACAGACCAATCAAAGACCCAGGATAGGGACTTCTCCCTACATAAGTCAGCTCCCCTTTGGCTCAAGAAGTGCAACTTTCCCTTTCCACAGAAGACTGAAGACTCCCTAGTTGGAACTAAAACACCAGATGTCTTGTCAGAGTGAGCAGAACTGTCTAACAGAAGAGGGGCCTCGTCCAAGGGCTGCCTCATAGCCATGCTATTCCACAACTGTGCTGTATGACAATTGAGCTGTTTATACTGAATAGTTTCCTTCTTTACCACACTACAAAGTGGGAGTTGCTGTTTGCATTGAATTTGCATCAACCACCATTGGCTGACATAGTACCCAACATGAAGTTCTAAAGCAATGACCTGATGCTGTCTTGAAACACATCTGGTACCAGCACGAGCCCCTTGTGTTTGAGTTGTCTTCCTAGTGGCATTCAAGGGTCTTGGGTAAGTCCATTCAGAGCCAAGATCTCCCAGGCTTGTGGCTGAGGTCTTGAAGACTTCATTTGGTTTAGGTAGAAGACCCTCATCTGGTGACCTCAGTTCATATGTCTGAACCAAAAGGGACCCTACACATGATTCAGGTTTGGTGCTCAGAAGGGGTATGCCCTAGTTAGGTTTGGCACCAGGGAGGGTATCCTCTGAAGAGGGTTTTCCTCTGCTGCATTCGGTACCTTAGGAAGAGTATCCTCCAGCTTGGGATGACTAGGCCTTGTTCCTAAGGTTTGTGGGCCACTCAACCTAATGGGTATACAAAGGATGCTTTCTTTCATAAGGAGGGGTACTTGTGATGCTCAACTTTAATGGGCACTGGTAGGGGGACACAGCCCATAAGGAGTACAAAATGGGTAACCCATGTTCTAAAATTCTCATGACAATCAGCCACTTCCTGGTGGCAGCAAGGGGAAGTTTGGCTGAACTAATGTACAAAAATTACAGTTCAGATAACTGTAATTGGCTAGACCTCTGAACAAAAATCATGCAAGATGGGTTTCAAGCTTTGTTGGGCAAGATGGGGTTCCTTTGACATTCCAAAGCTAATCTATTTGCATGCTTAAGTAGAACAAAATTACTGTACCTTCCAGAAATAAAAAGCGTCTTTTAGAAAGGTTTTTACCTTGAGAGCTCTAAATAAAATCAAGAGACTGCCTACCTTAGGAAAGAAAAAAAAAAAAAATTCTAAATTGGGTAAATACCTTGATAAATTAGAAAAGGAAACTGGTGCTTGCAAAACTGGAACAAAAGATTAGAGAACTCTTCCTCTGACCCTAAAGCCAGGTTTCCAAAAAGATTCCCTTACATACCAGCCCTCCTTGTTTACCCACTGCCTACCCTCTATAACAGGGGTGTCCAAACTTTTGGCTTCCCTGGGTCACACTGGAAGGTTTGTCTTCGGCTACACATAAAATATACTAACAACAGCTGATGAGCGAAAAAAAAAATATCATAATGAAAACGGACTCTGGGTGGTGAGTACATAATGCAACACACAGATGATATAATATAGAATTGTACACCTGAAACCTATCTAATTTTTATCAACCAATGTCACCCCAATAAATTTAATAATTAATAAAAATAAAGTATAGCAGTAAATGTTTATAAAAGAAAAAAAAAATTAACTGAAAAAACTGAAGAGTTTCAAATCACAGGGATGTGAATAAGCCATTTGGTGGGATTAATGTTCTGAGGCATTCATCAAAACAGAATTAAAAGATCTAAAGTATGCAGATATATGACTGGGACATACATATCATCATTAAAAGAAAAAACTCTATGGGGGGAAAAAACTGGGAAAGAAGAGAAAGAACCTTCACCTGTGACAAATGAATCAAATTCTACTTGAGTGCCAAGTACCTGGGGTGCATTACATCTTAAAGGGCCATAAAGAGAAGGACTTAAAGATGAATCCATCCATCATGCTGAAAAGCAGTTTAGTAACTGATTGCTTGGAGTGACTCCTCAGATGTATAACCGTAGTCCCGTATGTCAGAACATCCAGATGCCAAAAGTATTTTAGTATCACAGTATTTCAGTAATCTGCCAACACAATACTAATGCTCCTGCCTTTTAATATTTTGACAGTAACAAGAAAGCTGATTCAAAGAACAAGGGTCTCTTTAACCCTGTCACTGCGTGTAACAATGTCTCATCATGAGTTGCTATAGCTGCTATGCATAGGACGAGTATGTTTCGTCTTGGTTTTCCTTCGAGTTTTCTGTTTCTCTGCGTATTTTATTGTAGTACAGGTGCATGTCGCAATGCAGTTTATGATAAAACACTTGTATTTTATCCGCTGGATGGAGCCATGGTCACCTTCAAAATTTTTTTTTCGATATATATGTTGTATCCAAACGTCATAAGTGAAAAATTTTCGGTGTTTGATTTACGTTGCAAAAAAATAACACATAAGGATTTTGAAACATTTTCATTTATTCAACCTTTATTTTATACTTCTTTAGTATTTTTATAAAAAAAATCTTAATTTTTTGCAAAATATTTTACTTTTCTTTTTTTTTTAATATATTTTTATTTACTTATTTATTTTTTGACAGAGAGAGAGAGTAAGAGAGAGAGAGAGAGAGAGAGAGAACTGAACTGGGGGAGCTCCCAGTTCAGCATATGGTTCCGCACTGGCCTGGGCCGGGATTCAATCCTCGGTCCCCGCCACTGCAAAGTGAGCGCTTAACCCACTGAGCCATCCCGGCTTCCCCTATTTTACTTTTCTACTGGGCGTTTGGTGTTGATGTTACAGAGTTTCCTTTGTGGAAGTTGCTTGTGCTGAATGGAGACTTCTGAGTGCACCGGGAGTGCTTATAATTCTAGAAGGTGGTAAAATTGCTCAATTCATCTCACTGCATGTGAAAAGAAGCAGAAGTGTAATAGGGCATTTTCTGACATTGTTTTGATGGCAAAAGCTGTGACTCATCAGCAGCAGCGGATCAGGTTACGAGGGACAAAACTCCACCACCTCCCTGAATCTGCTTTGTGTACGCCTACAGCAATAAAATACCAGCATAGTGAAAGGGTGAATGACACCTAATATAATATAGTACTGGAAAGCATATTATCAATAGTATTTTGAAGCATACAAAGGTGTTTTTTAAGATTTCTAGTGTTGGGAAAGTCAGGATGGCTCAGTGGGTTAAGTGTTCACTTTGCAGCCCCGGGGAGCGAGGATCAAATCCCAGCCCCAGACCGTGTGGACCCATATGCTGAACTGGGGAGTGCCCCCAGTTCGGTTCTCACCAGAGTGAGACCCCGGCCCAGTTCCTGCCCTGTGTAGTCTTGCGCCCAGCTGTGGAATGAAACTATGTGGAAAAACCGATGATGTGCAACTATGGAGACTGTCCTGGGCCCTACCCCTTCTGTCTCTGTATTGCTTTCTTTCTCTGTCAAAAAAAAAAAAAAAGACTTCTGCTGTTTAAATATAATGTGTTATTGTCATTAAGTTTTTTCATCAAAACGGTAAAAAAAAGAAACACAAAAAAAACCCCTCAACATTTTAAGAAAGTTTACGAATTTGTGTTGTGCCACATTCAAAGCTGTCCTGGGTCACACATGGCCCACAAGTTGGACAAGCTTGCTCTACACCTTTCCTTTCCCTCCATTTTCTTTGTCTTGAGATGGGTAGCAGCCATTTGATGCTCACGCCTTACCTCTGGAGCTATCTTTCTTTTATCCCCTCAGGAAAACCTGCCCCCTTTAACCTCAGGCCTTTTGGGGCCACTCTAATTTCTGAGCTTTCCAACTATGTTGTACACTCTTGCTTTCCATTTTCTTTTGTTTTTTGATAAGTCTATCTGAAGGAGAAAATTTAAAGGAGAATCTCAAACCTCTCAGAGACAATAAAATGCATTCTTTGATTTTAAAAATAGTTTTAAAGTAATTTTTACAGCATGTAAAAACCTTGGCCAGCTCTGCAAAATCTCAACTTAGTCCATATGCCAGAATATATATTTCGATCCATCATTTTCCTTTTGAGTTTTGTACTGTACTGTCTATGTATGCCTATGTATGTATGTTATAGATAAGGTATATTTCTACTGCTAGATAGTACTGCCAAAATTAACCCATAGATTCAAATTTAGGTTGTAAAAGGACCCTATTCAATGGGCTTAAAATACATGAGCTCTCACATAAACTGGAGAAATAACAGAAACTAACGTAATCGCTTTTCAAATGTATGTGATCTAGGATTAACCTTTAGTAAATAAAAACTAGCTTAAGGATGTTGGTTTAATTAAGTATATGTAGTTGTCCACTGCTCTGCTAGCTTTGGGGCTAGCCAACAAGGTAGAAAACCAGGGTAATAAGTTTGGAAACCATACTGTGTCATTTTGAAAGGCTAGGAGGGCACAGAATACCTCAGAATATCCAAACACTCACACAAAGCCTGACTGGAATGTTATAGTAATGGAAAATAAATTGCCTATGAAGAATAAGGTGTGTTTGGTCAAAGAAAATATGAGGACTATAAATACATTTTTATTGAAGGAAAATAAAATAATTTTGTCCTGAAGTAAAGTGATTATTTCAGAATAAAGAAAAACAGGACAAAACGTAAATGTTTATGAAAGATTGGCTGTATAGGGAATGTCTATGGATGTTAGCCTCACACATGCTTCAGAGACAACTAGAGCTGAAACAAGTTACAAGTGTATACTTACATTTAATCCTTATATTCAGTAAAAAGTAACCCTGTAAGCTTGGGGTACTCAAATCCCACACAGTCCAAAGAAAAGAACTGGTTGTGGATCAGCTCCTTGGTGATAATCTTAGCCCTAGGATTATCCTGCCTGATAACACCATACACCTGAGACCTTGGGTCCTGACAGACAGCTTATGCTAACAATGTGGTTTTGTGGTGAATACCTCTTTTTGTTTGCTTGGGCCATACTGTATCACTCTGACCTCTGGGAGGGGATAGAGACTGAGCAGCTAAGGTTAGTCATGTAGACTGTTCATGTATATGTGAATCCCAAAAAAACCCTGGACACCAAAGTCAGGAGCTTCTAGTAGGCAATATTTCAAATGTACTGTCATAAAAGGTTACTTGCTGACCTTACAACTCCACTGGGACAGGACCACTGGAAGCTTGCACTTGGTTTCTCCTAAATCCTACCCTACGTGCTGCCTGCCTTTTGCCTTTGTTGATTTTAACATGTATCCTTTTGTTGTAATAAAGCATAAGAATGAGTATAACAGCTTTTTATTGATTCCTTCTAGCAAATCACTGAACCTGAGGGTAGTCTTGGGGACCACAACACACTTATTACTAAGTGTCATTAACAATCAAATTTCAGCACATAACCAATCTGCTATGACTGATTTATTTCATTTTGTACCAGTAGTAAAATAAGCTAGATTTATATTAAATGTTAGGTAACTCAGAATTGTCTAGGCACATAAGGACAAAGATGGACAACTTTATTTTTTATTTATTTATTTATTTTAAAGGTGTATTTATTGTTTTTGACAGAGAGAGAGAGATACAGAGACAGAAAGAAGGGGGAGGGCCCAGAGCAGTCTCCATAGTTGCATATCATTGGTTTTTCCACATAGTTTCATTCAACAGGTGGGTGGGGCTGCACAGGGCAGGAACTGGGCCGGGGTCTCGCCCTGGTGAGAACTGGGCACTCCCCAGTTCAGTATATGGGTCAGCACGGCCGGGGGTGGGATTCGATCCTCGGTCCCTGGGGCTGCAAAGTGAGCACCTAACCCACTGAGCCATCCCGGCTTCCCTGGACAACTTTAAAAAGGGCAGGAACCGGATATATGGTGATGGTAGGGGAGCTGATTCTGGGTGGTGGGCACATAATATGATGCATGAGTGATGTAATGTGGACTTGTACATCTGGAGACCATCTAATTGTTACCAACCAATGTCACCCCATTAAATTTAACAATACAAAACAAAAAAAAAATTTACTTTGATACAAAAAAACAAAAAAATATAAAAAATTAAAAGGGCAGGAAACCAAATGTTACACTACAGAATCACTGAATAACTTTAAGTAGCAAAATAACTAGAAAGTAAATGAACACAGACTGATCTGAATCAGTTAAGATCTCCTCTTTAGGCTTCAGGGTCAATAGTTAGTTATCTTCTAATGTCACACAGGCATATTAAAGTCTATAAATCAATTATCTCCATATCCCAACCTAGTTTCTCCAGCATTCACACTAATCATCGCCTCATAAATTAAGTCATTCCTGCTGTTTTATACCTGTTCCTGCTGCTATTCTTGCTTTCTATTGTGTCCTCCTCTAAAACCCAAGTTAGAATTCTAGATATTATCCCTGATTTTTCTTTTCTTTCACCACCCATAACAAAACCAACAAATTTTACCATCTAAACATTTCTCAAGTCTTTTTTTATTGTTATTACTAATGTCTGAGCACTAGTACAAACAGGAGACATAGAAATTCTATCCAATACATAGAAACAAACACAAGGAGGCAAGCTAAAATGGGGAGACAATAAAAAGCCAAAAACCAAGAAAAAAAAACAAACATGTCCCAAATGAAAGAAAAGAACAAAGCTCCAGAAAAAGAACTAAACAAAATGGAGATAAGCAATCTATCAGACACAGAGTTCAAAACACTGGTTATAAGGATGCTCAATGGATTTAGGGGAAGAGTAGATGAACTCAGTGAGAACTTCAAAAAAGAGATAGGAAACATAAAACTGGAGATAGAAAACATAAAAAAAATGTCAGAAAAAAAGGATAACTGAAATGAAGAATACATTTGAGAGAATCAACAATAGATTAGGGGATACCAGGATGGCTCAGTGGGTTGAGCGCTCATCTTACAGCCCTGGGGTCTGAGGTTCAAATCCGGACCTCAGCTGAATTGGGGCCCATATGCTGAACTGGACTGTGCCCCGAGTTCAGTTCTCACCGGGGTGAGCCTCCTATGTGGGAGGCCCCTGGCTGGTTCCTGCCCTGCACAGCCCCGTGTCCACCTGCGGAATGAAACTATGTAGAAAACTAATGTCATGCAACTATGTAGATTGCTCTGGGCCCTCTCCCTTCTGTCTCTCTGTGTCAAAAACAATAAAAATAAACAATAAAAATAAAATAAAAAAATAGATTAGATAAAGCAGAGGGTCAAATCAACAATTTAGAAGGTATGGCAGTAGAAAACACCCAATCAGAAGAGCAAAAAGAAAAAAATCCAAAAAAAGAAGGCAGTTTCAGGGGCCTTGGGGACAACGTTAAGTGTACCAACATTCATATCATAGGGATATCAGAAAGAGGAAATTAAAAATCTACTTGAAAAAATAATGGCAGGAAATTTCCCTAACTTGGGGGAAGGAAAAATCATACAAGTCCAGGAAGCAGAGAGTCCCAAATGAGATGAACATAAAGAGGCCCCCCACCATAACTAAAATGCCAAAACTTAAAGACAAAGAATCTTAAAGCATGGGAAAAGTAGTTAGTCAACTCCCTCAAAATAAACTTTGCAGGCCAGAAGGGATTGGCACAAAATAGTCAAGGTGATGAAAAGCAAAGATTTACAACCAAGATTATGCTACCCAGCAAAGTTATTTAAAATTGGAGAGAGAAAAAGCTTTCCAGATAAGAAAGGAGTTCATAACCACTAAACTAGTATTAAAGGAAATATTAAGGGGACTTCTTTAAGAAGAAAAGAAATCAAAGATATGAATAAAATGGCAATAACTACACATCTATCAACAACAGCTTTCAATGTAAATGGATCAAATGCTCCAAACAAAACATAGGGTAGCTAAATGGAGAAGAAAACAAAGTATTACATATGTTGCCTGTAAGAGACTCACTTCAGATCGAAAGACACACACAGACTGAAAGGTAAAAGGATAGAAAAAGGTATTTAAGGAAAAAAAAAAGCTGTGGTAGCAATACTTATACCAGACAAAATAAACTTTAAAACAAAGACTATAACAAGAGACAAAGAATGACCTAGTAATCCCACTGCTGGGTATTTATCTGAAGAAATCCAAAATGATATTATACTTCGAGGGGATGTGTCCATCCGTATGTTCACTGAAGCATTGTTTACAATGGCCAAAATTGTTTACACAAGCAGCCTGGGTGTCCAGCAATAAATGAAAAAAGAGGAGGTGCTGCGTATACACAATGGAATATTGCTTGGCCACGGAAGGTAATGGGTTCTTGCCATCTGCAGCGGCATGGATGGACCTGGAGGATACAGTGCTGAGTGGAGTATGTCAGACACAGAAAGACAGATGCAATGTAATTTTGCTTATATATGAAATCTAAAGAACAAAATAAACACACAGAACAGACTCACACTCAGATGCAGAAAATATTCTGGTCATTTCCAGATGGGAGGAAGGTTGGGGAGATGGGTGAAAAAGGGGAAGGGAATTAGAAGTACAAATTGGAAGTTACAAAACAGTCATGGGGATGTAAAGTATAGCATAAAGAATATAGTCAATATTATAATAATGATGTATTATGTCAGATAGGCACTAGATTTATCAGGGTGATCATTTATTAAGTTACATAAATGTCCAATTACTATGTTGTACACCTGGAACTAATATAATATTGTCTGTCAACTGCAACTGAAAAACAAAAATTACTTTAAAAAACTCTTGCAGGTTCCTCTTTCCTGGCTACTGCTGCTGAAATGCAGAGAATCCTTAGATTTCAATTGTTAGCCCTTTTTCTATATCTTATTCAATGTCCATATTTTTTATGAATCCCTTAAATAGTGACAAATCTCAAATCCTTATTGCCTTGTCCTTGTTGGAAACAATGCTACGAAGGAACAAGTAAATCAGAATCAATGTGTCTGTCCTACAATAAAATCATCTTCCTTTAGCAGTCACATCCTTTCTCTTTTTTTTTTATTCTGATGGCTCATGGCATTATTATGCATTCAAATTGTCAAACTGGAAACAAAAGTAATTTTTACTTCACCTTCTCTTTGATCCTTCCCCTTTAAAGTTCCACTCATTTTATCTCTTAACACTAATATATTTCCTCTCCTAATCTTTACTGCTTTTAGTTCATTCCTTTATCAACTTTCTTAAGTCTACTTGGCCAAACTACATTCAAATCTTTATTCCAAAGCCACCATACCACTTTTAAGTTATCTGTATATAAAAGATGGGAGCACATCACTCCTCTATTGAAAAATCTTCAGTGACTGTACTGATTACAACATAAAGCCTAAACTCCTTAAGATAGGATTCAAAACCCTGCAACTTAACTCCCTAACAAATGTGTTGCTTTATTAACTACATGTATTATCCAAAACCTTCAAGTATTCTCTCTTGAGTCTTGAATCTTTCCTCATGTTTCTGAAATGGATGTACAAATTGGTAGTTTTACCAATTTACCACATTTGTAAGATGGAGATAATGACAGGAGTAATCTCAGAATTTTTGTAAGGGATAAAAGAGTTAACATATAAAAAGTGCTTAAAACAGTGCATAGCGTATTTAAAACCCTCAATAAGTACTATTAAAAATCATCTGTCACCTCTGTTACCACTTCTATTAACACCATCTTTCTCCTTCCAATGCTATTTCAAGTGTTACTTTCTCAGTGAAGCTTTCTGGTTGCCAGAGAGAATATGTGCTTCCATAATCTAGCACTTTGGTCATTCCTCTATTTTACTTTGTTTTTTGTTTTCACATCATATTGAATGTTTATGTGATGATGGCATGAAAAGAGCATAAGCCTCGGACCTGGCTTTAATTCTCAGCTATTGCTCTTATTCATCATTCTATAACTTTAGGTTAGGTTATTTGACATAACTGAGTTTCAGTGTCCTTATCTGTATAAAAAGAGAATAAAACATATCATAAAGGTGCTAGTAAGACAAAAGCAGACCACAGAAATGGATTTAGCGTAGATAGTCATTGACAAAGTTCATTCCTTTAACTTTTTTTTACCTGTTACTAATGTTGAAGTCTTAGAGGACAGGGTCTCTTATGTCTTATCTTTAAGCCTATTCTGCCTTTAGTGGAATAATCTGTGATTGCTTGTTAAACTTGACAGATATTCTTATAGTACAGTACTTTGTCACTTTAATACCTCTGGCTTTCAAATAAATACAATCAACAGATGGTAGAAGCTTTTATTTACCTATGATAGATTCCATAATGTCCTGGGGAAGTCTTGATGGAAATATAAGATATTTTACCTATTTCCCTTTTATTTTATTTTATTATTGTTAAAAAGATCAGAGGCATTCTTTTTTTTTGAACTGAACTGGAGGCCTCACCGCTTTTGGGAAGCACACCCCAGTTCAGCATGTGGGTCCGCACAGGCTGGGCCGGGATTCGATCCTCGGTCCCCAGGGCTTCAAAGCGAGCACATAACCCGCTGAGCCATCCCGGCTTCCCATCCCTTTTAAATGAGCTATCAGAAAGCATAAAACTAAAATTGGCATTCAATAGTTAAAAATACGTTTTTTGTATAATTTTACATCCTCTTTTTATATTTATTAACTTATATCTTTGAATAAGTCACCCATTTTGAAAATAGGATAGCATACAACTAAATAGGTTTCATTTAATTTTTATGACATTTAAGACCCTATGTCACAAATAAAAAGTTATTTTAGTTACCTTTAAAAGATTCCTTCCTAAGAGCTTAAAGTCCTAAAATAAACTAGAGAAATGTGATTTGGTATTTTTATATCAACTATACTGACTCTTTAAGAAATGTTAGGGGATGCTAGGATAACAGGTTGAGTGCTTGCCTTGCAACCGTGAAGTCCAGGGATCAAATCCTGGCCCCAGCCCATTCAGACCCACATGCTAACTGCGGTGCAACTGGTAACCAGCAAAATGGTGGCAAAGATTCTTGCCTCCCATGAGGAAGGCTCTCCGTTTAGTACCACCCCCTCCACACTGTGGCCCCCACATTCACCTGTGTGGAATGAACTACGTCAAAAAACTAATGATGTGCAACTGTGGCGACTGCTATGGGCCCTTCCCCCTTTTCTCTGTCACCTTCTTTCAGAAAATAGTAGAATAAATCTCAAAAAAAAAAAAAGAAAGAAAGAAAAAAAGAAAAGTTAGCAAAAATGCATTTTCTTCATCCCAATGAAAAAATCACACAATTCTGGCACATGGTCTGTGTGTGTATAAACAAAGATAAAAATTATAAATACAAACTTACAACAAATCAGAAAGAGATTTTAGTTGGAACATTAGAAGCCAGATCAATACTAGAAACACCTCTAGATTCAATTAAATTTAACCACTGTTTTACTCCACGGAAGAATGACACTTTGCCATGCTACATTCATGGGAACTTTCAGATTGACTAATAAAAATATCTGCCAGACTATATACAGTAAACACTTAATCAAATCTCATGTAATTAACAAACAAGTCATCAAAAAATGCACTTGCATTTAAAACCATACCTCAAAAAATGATAGCCTGAGACACACACAAGATCTGTCATGGAATGCACACAAAATCTGTCATCAGAAGATCTGTTCTGAATATAGACTCTGACCCTTATAAGCTCTGCAACTTTGAATAAGTCACTTAACCTTTGCCTGAGACTCAGTTTTTTATTTGGTAAAGTATAATGATATCTAGCATACCTATGTAAGAATCAAAGAAGATTAAAAAATATATAAAGATATTTTATAAAGTTTTTACCACTTTATAAATATTAATACTTAAATACATTACTAATAATGAAACAGATAAATAAATAAACTACATATATGATACCTTTCTCCAAAGTTAGCATTTTGCTGTTTGGATAACTTAAGCTATTAAGTTAATTTAACCTTAATCCTATTTCTGAAAACTGCTTATGCATGTGGAATTTTGACAAGTCTTATAAGAAAGACTTATTAAAATCCTAAAGAATAAATAACTCTTCTAGTTCCACCAAGAGCAAAATCTCAAATCTAAGCTTCTGCTTTACTTACATTTATGTCTGTATGGTATATGAGGACACATAATGCTGGTAAAATCTGAGGAAAGAAGATAAACAAAAAGTAATGCTAGAGTTGATGAATATGTCTTTGTAAAAAAAAAAAGCAGTACATATTATCTTAGGGCAAGAAAGACAATATTAAATTTGTTTGACTCTATTAGGAAAATGAAAGTTTGATAAATTCAATCTGAAAAACCAAAACCATTTCAGATGTCTAATCAAAATATCCAAATACATCTGAAAGAGATTAATGTACCATAAAGGAAAAATATTTGTTCTCAATAACCTTTGTATGACATCTAATGTCAAGTAGAAAGAATGGAGATTCAAGTATAGTGTAGTTATTTTAAAAAATCTACTCTTAAAACTGCCATCATCATCTCACTTACCTGTTTAAAGTACAAATAAAGATTTCATTTAATAAGCTACTTGAGTCAAATTAAAGTTTTTGAGCCCAGACTTAGTCAAGAAAATTATACCCAGTATAAAGTATTAAGTTTGTTGATTCAGGCAGCACAGATCCTTTTTTTAAAGGTGAGAGGGAGTTGAGGGTGTGGGAATTACACTAAATACACTTTCCGTAACAGCAAAAGGTAGCAGAAGCAAGCAACAGATGTCAGTATTTATAGATTCTTAGTCAACATACCTCTAGAGTCAAGTGACTAAAGGTTACGTAGGATTTTTAAAAACTTAAAATAGAACCATTTATAAATCAAATGTGAACAGAAGTTTTTACTTTGTTTTAATTGTAGATTTAACATAATGTCACACATTTAAGAACATTAATTTTCTCAGAAATCAAGGGAAATTTCAATAGACTTAATGCAAATTCACTCAAAAACCTCTGCATATGAGTATAAGTACAATAGTTTTATCAGGGGCAATCCTTTACTTTTTTAGTGTTAAACCAACAATGCAATGTAGTAATAAAACTTTGAGAGACTTTTTTAATGAAAATAGTCATTACAAATAAGAATTAGGGTGGAATGACATTCTTTCAGGTACCATAGGATATGTTTTCCCAGGAGTCAAAAATTAAATGACACGTTACTTTAAAAATCTTATACCTGCAATGAAATCAATATATGCATTATTTCATTCCCTTTGCATGAAAATGTAAAGCATAAACATAGGGAAAATATACCATCTGGTCTTTGCAATTCTCCATTTACCTCCTGAACTGTCTCCATAGGCGGTGGGGGGTCCTTATTCCTGCAGAGATTGACAATGACCCATGTGACGTTCCGAAGGAAGGTGATGGGAATGGAGGGATTGATGAAGGACAGAAGAGGTTTGACAACTCCCAGTGATATGACATAATCTCTACATTGAGGACCATCACCTACAGAAATGAAAATTGTATTTAAAAAAAAAAATTACATTCAGGATGAGAAAGTCTGAAATGTATGCAATGGCTATGTTGGGACACTGATGTTCTATGTTTCCTCACCATTAGTCAAGAACATAAAGTGTTGCTGTTTCTCCAGACTTTGATTTGGGAGGACACAAATTTTACCTACCAATCCTGATTGCAAATTGCATGTACATTTCAAAAAGGTAGTATTTTAAATTATTAATAGTATTATGCAGCAAGAAGACAGTCAACCCACATTAAAATTAGAGGAAACATAGTGTGTAATGGCTATGCCAATGTAGGAAAAAAGTTAATTAAGATTCTGAATTGGAGTCTTTTCAAACCTAAATGCCACTTACCTATAATGTTTCCTAAAGCCCATACTGCTTGTTCACAAACATTCTGATGTGGTGAATGGAGAAGTCTCAGAAAAAGTGGTACGGCATCTATAAGAGAAAAACTTGTATTTAGACTATAAAATGTTGAAGAGTTTATAGACTGAAGCCTAAATAATCTGATAAAATACACAGAACCTGAAAAGCTGCAGTTGCCCAATCATAGTTCAGTGAATGAACAAATAGTTTCATCCTAAAAAAAATCAATTTTAGTATTTTCCCCTAGTAATATTCGAGTAACACACCTACTAACAATATATAAAAGTTGCTATTAAATCATTCACTAAACTGCAGTAATTTCTTATAATGCATTTAAAAAAAAAGAGTTCCTACCCCAAAGACATAACTTTAGAATATAGTACTTCAGTCAATGTGATCCTAACTGCTGATATGAAATTAGCTAAAGAACTCATTATCCCTATATATCAGGCCTACTTTATATTTTTAAATAATTTATCATTATAATCCTTACTCTTTATGTAATTTACATAATATGTTAAGCATAAGCCAGATCATTTTTTCTTAAATTTCAATCAGTTGTATACTTCTTCTGATGGCTTTTAGTATTTATACAGAGTTGTATAGACATCACCACAATCTAATTTCACAACATTTCCATCGCCCCCCAAAAAAATCTCATACCCATAGTAGTCCTACTGTCCACTTCCCAACCTTAGGCAACCATTTAATCTGCTTTCTGTCTCTATAAATTTTCCTATTGGGGACAATTCATATAGATAAAATTGCATAATATGCATTTTTTGTGTGTGTTTGACTTCTTTCTCTTAAGGTTAAGGCTTTTAAGGTTCATCCATGTTATAGTATGTATCCATTAGTTCATTCTCTTTTACTGCTGAATAGTATTCAACTGTGTACCACATTTTGTTTATCTACTCATCTAATGGCTATTTGGGGTTATTTCCATTTGGAGGCTATTATGAATAATGCTGCTGCAAACATTTGCGTGCAAGTCTTTGTGTGAACATGTTTTCATCTTTTGGTTCTATCTAGTAGTGGAACTGCTGAGTCATATGTTTAACTATACGATTAACTGTTTTTTCGAAGAGGCTGCACCAATTTTATGTTCGTGTCAGCAAGGTATGAGGATTTCAATTGACTCACATTTGTAATTTAACTAGTTTTATTTTTCACCTCTGTAAATAGAAGACCAGTACCACTTCCCACAAACAGAAGATAATCAAAATACTAAAAATGAAAAGAAAATATTGTTATTAAATTATATGTACTAGATTCTATTGAAAGCCCTACTCTTAAAATCTGTTCCCTTTCTGTTATAACTAATATTTAACTGGAAGCTGTCTCCTTGACATTACTGAAATATCTAAAACAAAAATTGAAAGAGAATAGAATTCTCACTACCTGATTCAATGCAATTACTGTTTTACCACAGACTACATAAAATCATCTTGAGTACCTCCTAAAGTCAGTTCAATGTCCCACATTTTAATAGTTCTTGATAATTAGTTTTAAAGAGCTTTTCTCAGTTTGGTCAACACACTAATAATAACGATCCCATGTTGAGGTAGGTATAATTTAAAAAATATTAATATATATAGAGTAAAAGGCATAATCTACTCAGCATATTGGAGGTATCAGAAACAAAAAATTTAAAACCTGTAATAGAAGATTGTCTCTATCCCAAAAAGATAAAACTCTATTCACTTTTTAGCAATCACACTTACTTGATGACAAATCAATGATACCTAGGGAGAAGACATCAACCATCAAAAGTAATTGATAAAATTCACCAGTTTAAAACTGTTATAAGATAAAATTCAATCTTTATAATGAAAGATTGCCTTGCTTTTGTTAAAACAAACAAAACAAAACAAACAAACAAACAAAAACCAACAAAGTCCAGTGAGTAAGGAAGCTATTTTACTTACTGGACTGTACAACAGCTTGAGTCTGTGCAGAAGTTCCTGATGCTATATTAGTTAATGCCCAAGCAGCTTCAAACTGTAATGAAGGACTGTAAAAAACAAAAAATCTTTAGGCACATAACTCCCACTTAAATTTATGACCTGCAAATCTATACAGTTATCCTTTCCCTTGTCCTGGAATTTCACCTGTCATATTCAACCCCTGTTGGATATCTCCAGCTGATTATCTTATTGGCTCCTAAAGTCAGTCAGTATAAACCTACTTCTTTATATCTACTGGCAGTTGCAACATTTAGTCATTATTTTCCTCAACTCCTTCCTCTCCCACAAACATCTAATCAATAATATTTCTTAAATTTATAGTATTGCTAATATCACTGTGCTAGCTCAGGCCCTCATCATCTCTCTTGACTCACTCACTATTACGACCTCTATGCTGGTCTTAAAGCTGGAACCCTGTGTGACTCCACTATGCCATCTATTTTACATACTGGAGATACTATAAGGCTGCATCATTTTAATTAGGAATAGTGATGGAAGACCTCACAAAGAAAGTAAAAATTGAACTAGCTTTTTAAAGGTGGATAAAGAAAGGAAAGCAGTGATAGTTGGAAATACAAATCAAAGTGCTAAGGGCGGGACGGGCATGATGTGGTACAGATAATCAGGGATAGGTCAAGAGTTGAGGCCAAGAAGGTATATAAAAACATAATAGAGAATAAAACTGGAGTAAATGGTATGCAAAAATCATAACAGGGGATGAAACTGGAAGGGATGGTCATCTAAAAGTGTGCTGATGAAGTGTTGTGTGTGTGGGAAGTGGGGTTTGGGGACTCAAATCCCAACCTCCAGGACTTGAAATTTATTCTACATACATACTAAAATAAAGTGCTCCTGAAAAGGGGAATGAAGAAAATAATAATGGATTAAAAAAATGGTCAAAGGCTGATACGGGACAGACCTGTTAAATGAGAATTATCTACATTAAGTTAGAATAGATAGCTGAAAGAATATAAATTCCTTTAAACAGAATACCCAGGTAGGAAGAGGTAGTAGAAAGCAAAAACTAAGAAGAGCCAAAGGTTAAGGACTTAGAAAAACACTCTATAAATACTGAAGAAAAGAGTGAGTTAGCATCAAAAGGTTAGAGAGATCCAAGAAAGAAAAGATTTAAGGAGAGTAAATGTCAGAGATATAGCAAACAGTGAGGTTAAAAAGATGGAACAGATGAAAAAGTGGAGTAGCAGACAAGAACTACGTGATGAATTTGGCAAACAGCAGAGACTACTAGGGTATCAGAGGCAGAGAAGTAAAAGAACAGTAGTAATATATCAAAGGTGATGAGACAGTATATGCTGTCCCAGACTGGAAGGAGAAAGGTTTATTAAACTAGACAGATTTGACAAAATACTGAAAAGAAGGGCCTTAAATAAGAAAACAGAAAGATGTAAAAAATAAAATTACAAAGCTAGGTAAAGTCTTCCAAGACATCATTTGAAAAAATAGAGACAATATGAAAAAATAAATAATGAGTTCAAGAAGTAATAAATGAACATTTATTATAAGCTTGATATAGTTGGTGTTTTGTATATATTATTTCCATTCCTCACAACCACTTAATTTTTATTTTTTTTAAAAATTCAATAAATTTTAATTTTCCAAATGTTCTCAGAAAGAATTATCAGAAGCCATCCTCCAGGAATAAAACACAGTTGGATAATCCATTTACTTCCAATGAACTAGCTGTGCATGTTGTGAGATAGCAATGAAAGACTTAGATCTTCTGCGAAGATAGTACCCTCATGCATAAGCATTCCCTCTTCACAAAGAGTGGGAATAACAAGAAGGGACAGCGAATCACCTTTCATTATTTCATCAGTCATTGGTGTTTTCATAGTATTTTAAATGCTTGATTACAGTTTTACAACAATACCAGTATTTATTTTGAAAGATGATCTTATCTTCCGAGTCAGATATTAACACCTTCCAACATGACATCTAGGAATAATTTACAGTTCTGAACCATGCTTTAGAAAGACATTTCCAGCAGTTTGTGCAGAATTTATTTCTATTCAATCATTGGTAATAAATGTACTTAATGCTATATAAACTTTAAATCATTTTGCTGCAAATTTTAAGACTGCTGCGAAAGGTGTATTTTCAGGAACACTGCTGAGTACTTTGTATGGCAACCGCAGGTCTGACAGTGTAATCTTAAAGAAAACCCTCAACAAGGTAGAGCCAGCCGGTCTGGATCATAGGGATCCCATGTCAACTCTGCCCATTAGTCTCACTTCCTCTGCAGTGCTGGGGACCACTCCCACCGCCTAATTCTTATAGATGAGGAAATCTGAGGCTCAAAAGCCACTTGGGTTTTGCTCAACAGCAAACCCTGGATTTAAACCAGGGGTGTCAAACTCAATTAAAACACGGGCCATATGGTGCAATAGGCAAGATGCACGCGGGCCACATCACATTTACAAAGGTCACCGGAACTGAGTCAGCGCGTTTATACATGCTCACAGGCCCCCAGAAAAGGCACTGAGCCACGTGTATACTCGTCTTCAGTAGTTAAAGTGTTAACGAGGAAATTGTGTGTACGGTATTGCCTCGATCTCCCCTAAGCGCTATTTTCTTCATAACAATTTTTTCTATTTTCATTTTATTTCAGAGCATTGTGGGCCACAAAAAATTACCTCCGGGCCGCCAGTTTGACACCCCTGATTTAAACCAAGGTCTATCTGGCCAGTTCTTTTATAAAACCATTTCCCACGACAAATCCATAAAGTCAGACAGAAACTACTGAAAACTTTCTATTTTTGTTTTGGATAGTAGTTACAGAGGTCAGTATATTTTTAACCATTCTTTTCTGTATATATGCTGTTTCACAGACACACCCTATAAGAAAGTCTTTGCCAAAAACTTGGAAGTAAAGGGAAAAAAGATGAAGAAGAAAGTAGCAGATCAAGAACAAAAGCGGGGCCCTACAGGTAGAGACAGAATAGAATTTTTTTTTAAATGGCTGAAATAAAACTTATTTTTACTTACATAAATCTTACAGAAAATATACATGATAGTACTAAAATGTGTTAAGAGGGGTGGTTATGGCACACAACCAATGGAAAACCCTTAGTGGCAACATTTATGAGCATGTACCAGTGTTTTTATCTAGTCAAGTAAAACTTCCTTAGACAATATTTTGGAAAATATCCCAATTTTTAGTCTAAATGCTCTAAAATGCAAAACCAGCATTTGCTGTAAAATTTCATGGTGTTCAAATTTACATACTCCCCAGATTAATGATCATATTGGTTTAATCTCTAAACAACAGCAGAAATAGAGCTAGTACCTCAAGATATTAAGCACCATTTTTTCTTTTCTTTTCTGAAAAAATATAACTTGCCCTCTTATTTTTAATTTACCACAAATAAAAGCACGATATCGAACAACTAATCACAGTTGAAGTTCTGTTAAAGACTTTGCAGATCGTGGATCAACTGAAATATGCCCATGGTAAGAAAGAGCTACTCAGTTCTAGAAACCACTCATGTTGACTTAGTCATGAGGTTAATCTACGAGTTTATATATAGTCTCAAGCAAAGAGTGACTCAAACACAATTTGAGTTGTTTTAAAATATTAGTAAAAAGAAAACTAACAAATAAATCCCCTAAATAAATATTTGAGGCAAGGGAGAACAGGCAATAAACAGAAGCTAAAATTTTCCTAGAAAATATACACACACTTCATAAACTAAAAATAGAAGCACTTTAGATTTGTTGAATAGGATCACGAAGTAAGAAAATTACATAAAAATGCATAACAAAAAACATAATAGATATAAAACCTAACCAAACCCACTGGTAAAATAACGATTTTGAATTTTCAGTAGACTGAAAACATAAACAGGGAATCAAATCCATACTTACTTATCATCCCTTTCTAGACATTTGACTAGAATTGGTAAAATCCCAGATTTTATTAGGTCATCAATTGGTGGGTTTCTGTCACTGGATAACAGCTTTCTAAAAAACAAAATATAGAAAGTTGTTATAATTTTCAAACTATCAATAGATATAATAATGTACTATTTCTAGACTATCAGCTGGGACATGGTAGTTGTGATACATCACAACATAGTATTTTTTTGGACAAGTTAGTATTTACCTTGCAGCCTGGACAGCACTCAACTGGACCACTGGGTTATCACTTGTGGCATTCTGCAACACCAAATGTATATTTCAGAAATATTTTAAAAAATTAATTTCAAAATATTTCAAAATGAGAATATTAAATAACATACCTGCAATATAGCTTCTAGTGTTACATTTTGCTTAAAAAGGAAAAAAAGATAGTTCAGCAAAGAGTTTGTTAGCAAAATTACATTAATTTACTAAAGTTAAAAGTTAACATACCTTGTCATTGTACAACTGATTTTAGATTAAAATTGAAGTTTTCTAGTTATTACAAAAATTATTTTTAAAGCACTTTATAAGACCAAAGTAACTTACTGCTTTAAAATCAGCATCAACATCTGAATCTTCTAAACTTTCTTCTTGGGGAACATTCCGTTTTTTCAGTAAATGTTCATCTCTTTTGTTCTGAAAGACAACCAAGAAATAGTTAAAAAGTCAGGAAAGGTACTGTTAATGAAAAACGCACCAAAATTACTTCAATATCTGGTAATTGTGAAACACTGAATCTCAACATAAATGTGCATTTTGCAAACCAATGACAGGCCACAGTCTAATTTGGTAACAAAATTAACAGGTTACAGTGCAGCGTACACACACACGCACACACACACACTCACACACACTTAAGCACAGACTATTCTGACCAATACTATGTCTCCCAATCTTCAGTGAAGATTTAAATTTGGGGGTGCATTATTTTTATAAAAGTCAAGCAAATATATTTCAACTAGTATGCTAGCTTTCATTTACTTATTGCTGATGGCTGCCTGAAGACATTTATTGGGAAATCTGCTTAATGGGAAAGAGTTCAATGCACCATATTACAATCTGTATGCTTGCTGGGACTATGGGAAATGGGAATCCACTAGCATAAATGCCAGCTATGTACCATACTCTCAGATTTAAACTCTTTATAGCTGGCTTTTACAAACAAGAATTCTCTACTAACAAATACATTTTCTACATTTCATGGGATTTCAATTGTAATGGCAACCTGTTATTAGCTGAATAAAATGGCTATTGTTTCAAAGCCAGTTAGTTTTAGAGTGGTTTATTATGCAGCAAAAAACTAAATGGTATACTAATGCTTTAAAACTTATGCTACACATAAATTAATATGGCTTTTAAATTCCTATTACTATTTGTTCTATCTATTTGCTATAAATTTCTCTTGCAAAGTACCACTTTAACTGCATTCCACAAGTTCTAACATGTAATATTTTTCCTATTGTTCATTTCTAGGTATTCCTAATTTCCACTAGGATTTCTTTGATGCCCAAGTTATTTAGAAGTGCTTTTCAATTATGAGGTTTTTATAACTACGTTATTCACTGTTTTCAAATTCAATTGTATTGTGATCAGAGAACAACACTCTGAAAGTAGCTAACATTTGCTCTGCATCAGAGTTTCCCAAACTTTCTCAGTCCACAATGTAGGCCAAAGAAAATACCTAACAGTTTCTGATCAAGTAGTTAGGCCCAAACAACATCATCTTTTGGGGGGAGCGGGGGAGACAAAAAATAGGAAAAAGGTTTATACCACTTTTACACAAAATATGTGATCAAAAGGAATGCAGTATAATCCTAATGTTCACAAATTGAACTACTCAAGATCTAATAGTTCTGTGGTATGTGAACTATTTAACTTTAAAATTTCTATCTCTTACTAATTGGTGTACTATTTATTACTGACAATGAAAATGATAAGGTCTTTGACAAATATCTCTTTGTTATTTTATGTATACTTGTAATTTTTGTTTTATATATATTGTTATACACACACACGGGCATATGTTAGTACACATATACAAGTTTAGTTATGAGTTTCTTATACATTCTTTTGTATCAAAAATTAAGTAACAATCCCTGCATGTGGATTAAAAACATTTTAATAGAAGCCAAAATATCCAAGGGCATGAAAATCAAACTTTACATAATTTTAACAAAAATTATGTACAAACCAAGGAATGATAATCCCTGGGCAGGTCTCTGGTGATTTGATTAATCATTAAAGGAGGCTTCATGAAAACCACTAACTTAAGCTGTCCCTTTACTTGCAAGCCTAGAGATTTTCACTTTCCTAGAGACTGCTACAATAAGTTTAGAATCTATAAAAGGTATCCAAATAGGAAGGAAGCTCAGAGAATATGGTAACTAGCCTAGTATCAACAATCATTTTACCTTCAAACACACATGCATGCACACACACAATCCATTTCTAAACACTTTAAAAATCCACTACTACAAATTGTCCACGTATACATTTGATCCTTTTTAGATCTTCTGTTTTCTACTTTTTTTTCCCATTGTGAAACATAATTTTATTAAGTAAATTAGCCAAACAACTTTATGGCACTTTGTTAAAGATGACAAATTTGGGGAAGCCGAAATGGTTCAGCGGGTTAAGTGTTCACTTTGCAGCCCCAGGGATTGACAACAGAATCCCAGGCCCAGCTCATGCAGACCCAGTATGCTGAACTGGGGTGTACTTCCCATGCAGAAGATGCCCAGTTCAGTTAGTTCTTGCCCACCCCCCACCCCTCGCTAGGTTCAGCCCCTGGGAGGGAGAGTGCCTCCCATGCAGGAGGCTCCCACACTGGTTCCCATCCTGTGCAGCCCTGCCCACCTGTGTGGAACAAAACCAAGTCAAAAACTGATGACGTACAACTATACAGACTGCTCTGGGCCCTATCCCTTCATTCTGTCTTTCTCTCTCTGTCTCTGTTAAAAACAATAAAATAAATCCTCAAAGAAAAAAGGAAAAAAAAAAAAAAAAAGACAAATTCCAAGTAGAAACCTAAATCATTAAATTACTTAAGATAAAAAATGAACAGATGGGGATGTCAGGATAACTCTAGTTGAATGCTTGCCTCACAATATCGAAGTCTAGGGTTTGAGTCCGGCCCTGGTCTGTGCAAACCCATATGCTGAACTGTGGCTCAACTGGCAGGTAACCAATGGGATGGCTCGGTGGTGAAGGTTCTTGCCTCCTGTTCAGTAGTCTCCAGTTCAGTTTCCACCCCATGTAGCCCCACATCCAGCTATGTGGAATGAAACTATTTTACAACTATGGAACCTGCTCTGCCCCCCTGCCCCCTTACCATCTCTCAAAAACAATTTTTTTTTTTTTTAATGACCAGATGAAACAAAAGAACAGATAGAAAACTGCCTTTTTCTTTTAGCAACATTAACTGTACTACTGCTTTACAACAAACTAAAATTTAAGTTCTAAGAAGTAAGACTTGTTAATGGTACATGGAAAACATCTCATATTGAGATAAGAAATATCTGTCAAGATATGTGGCAAAAAGATTAAGCAAAAGTCCACCAGTATGTGTTACAGTAAAATATGTATAATGAAACTATTTAACTTTTAACTTTTGAGGATGTCAGGAAGGCTCAGTGGTTTAAGTGCTTGCTTTGCAGCCCTGGGGGCCGGAGACCGAATCCCGGCCCCGCCCGTGCGGACCCATATGCTGAACTGGGGTATGCTTCCCATGCAGGGGGTCCCCAGTTTGGTTTTTACCTCCCCAGTTCGGCCCCTGGCTCAAGGGGGCGTGCCTCCCATGTGGGAGGCCTCTGGCCCAGTTCCTGCCCTGTGTGGCCTCTGCCCACCTGTGTGGAACAAAACCATGTCAAAAACTGATGACGTACAACTATGGAGACTGCTCTGGGCCCTCCCTCTTCCCTCTGTCTCTGTCAAAAACAATAAAATAAATCTTAAAAAATAAAAGTTATTTAACTTTTTTAACTTTTCTCTTATTAATTTGCTTATTTATTACTGAAAATAAGGTCCTTGACAAATTGCTCTTGGTAATTTTGTTTTAGGTATATTGGTAATTTTTGCTTTATGTATACTTGGGCATATGTTAGTAGGCATATACAAGTTTAGAGTTATGAGTTAAGAGTTCTACAGTCAGCGTGGAATTGAGTCATGGGCCAAGGCTACAGTCCAAGAATAATTGGAGCGTTGGTGGTATAGTGGTGAGCATAGCTACCTTCCAAGAATAACTGGAGATAATATTTTGAGAATAAAAACCCAGGCAGGTATCAAAGAAAATGAAAGTTTTCTTGGCAGGGCAAAGAGCCTGTTAGGGTACCTTTCATAGGACTTTACTGATTTATTTGTTTCTTTCTCCTCCATTTCATTGACGACAAATGTTAGAGAAGAGGAAGGTATTGCATTCCTTTTTCCTTTTTAAAATTTATTGGGGTGACATTAGATAGTAAAATTATGTAGGTTTCAGGTACATAATTCTATAACATGAGTTGTGACAATTAAGTTCACAAACTTGCCACTGTGTACTTAGATTGGCAACACTGTACAAACAACTCAGTAACATTTCATAACTTTGGCATATCAGTGTCTCAGAGCTTTGTTCATGTCGACAAGTTGTGGTGTCTTGCTGACCTGCATTCATTATTGTTGTTGTTTTTGTGTGCCATCACTAGAATATCAAAGCTTGAATTAGAGCAATAAACAAACATGAAATTTCTTGTTAAATTTGGCAAGAGTGGAAGTGAAATCAGAGACATGTTAGTCCAAGTTTATGGAGGTAATGCCATGAAGAAAATGGAAGTGTACAAATGGATTACACATTTTTCTGAGGGGAGAAACAGTGTTACGGATGAAGAGAAGTCAGGGAGGCTATAACGAGCAGAACTAACAAAAACATCGCAGAAATTCATCAAACTGTGTCAAATCGATGGCTGACCGTGAGAGGCAGAGCAGACCAAGTAAATATCCATAGAGAAAAAGGAAAATCTTGGCATAAGAAACGTGTGTGCCAAAATAGTCCCAATGGAACTCAATGATAAATGAGTAAAAGCCAAGGACAGTAAAAGTTTGTCAAGACCTTTTGGAGAGGCAAGACGATGTTTTGGACCGTATTATCACACTTGATGGTAAAACACTAGTGTAGTACCAATATGACCCTGAAACAAAACATCAAAGTGCACAATGGAAGCCAGCCAATTCTCCACAACCAAGACAGTTCCATCACCCCATGAGTCAAAATGATGTTGCTAATCTTTTTTGATATCAGAGGGATTGTTCATGATGAATCTGTAACAATTGGACAGTCAACCAAGTTGATTTGGAAGTCCTTAAAAGACTATGTAAAAAAATTTGACAAAGATGACCTGAACTTTTCATCAATAACTCGTGGCTCTTGCATCACGACAATGTACCAGCACACACAGCACTGTATGTGAGGGAGTTTTTAGTGAGTGAACACCATCCCTACCAGTCTGATCTGGCCCCCAGTAACTTCTTTCTTTACCGGAAGATAAAGAAAATATTTAAAGGAAGATATTTTCATGACATTCAGGGCATCTAGGGTAACACGATGATGGCTCTGATGGCCATTCCAGAAAAAGAGTTCCAAAACTGCTTTGAAGGGGGCACTTGGTGCTGGCTTCAGAATAGAGCTTCCCAAAGGGAGTATTTCAAAGGTGACTGTAGTGAGCTTCAGCAATGAGGTATATAGCACTTTTCCTAGGATGAGTTCATGAACTTAATTGTTAGACCTCATACATGATTATACCATTTCCTATTTTCTTTTTTTTTAAGTTTTATTTATTTATTTATTTATTTATTTGACAGAGAGAGAGAGAGAGATACAGAGACAGAGAGAGAACTGAACTGGGGGAACTCCCCAGTTCAGCATATGGTTCCGCACGGGCCGGGGCCGGGATTCGATCCTTGGTCCCCGGCACTGCAAAGTGAGCGCTTAACCCACTGAGCCATCCCGGCTTCCCCCTATTTTCAAATGTACATTCCTGATACACAAACTTTAAAAATTTTAAATAAATAACAGTATAGAATTTTCCTCATTACTCTCTGATTAACAGTAGAAAGAACAGGAGAAAAATATTTTAAATATAGCTACATGAAAAATATCCTGAAGGCTACCATGAAACTCAACAATGGTGTCTGTGGGGGATGAGAATGGGGGATCCAGAGAGAAAGACTTTTATTTTTCAATTTTATCCTATTTGTATAGTTTTTTTCTAACTTTCTGCACATATCCCCTTTATAATAATTTTTTTTTTTTTTGACAGAGAGATACAGAGACAGAGAGAAGGGGGAGGGCCCAGAACAGTCTCTATAGTTGCACATCACCAGTTTTTCCACATAGTTTCATTCCACAGGTGGGCACAGGGCTTCACAGGGCAGGAAGTGGGCCCCGGTCTCACCCCAGTGAGAACCGAACTGGGGGCACTCCCCAGTTCAGCATATGGGTCCACACGGGCCGGGATCGGGATTCGATCCTCAGTCCCCAGGGCTGCAAAGTGAGCACTTAACCAACTGAGCCATCCCGGCTTCCCCTATAATAATTTTTAATAGTTGAAACAGTAAAGGTACAGCACTAGACGAAATGTTAGAAGACTAAAGAAAACTCCTCTGAAAAGCCAACATACTGTAGGCGGCACAGCCCTTGGCTAGGACAGTTCACTGTGACCAGGGAAAGCTGTTCTAAGGGCAAGAAGATGCCAGACTCTGCAGAGTTTCTCTGCGGACCTAAGTGGACAGCAAGAAAGAATTCAGTGAACATGTCACCCAGAGGCAGGACACCAGGGCTGGCATTTGATGGCTGGTCATTTAACGATAGGAACAAGTAATATGAAGAGAGAATATGAATGAGTTTTTCCTTTCTTTTTTAGTCATTACCATTAGCTCTCCTTACTTTTCAGTGTGTGTGTGTGTGTGTGTGACACAGACAGACACACCACGCGCACGCGCACACACACACTTTCTCTCACACACACACGCCGGAAGAAAAGCCTGCAGAAGGTAGGCTAGGTTTGTCCTGTGGTTTACTGAGGCTTTCAAATTATCCTGAAACTCAGCAATGATGACTATTGCAACACCAGTCCTTTGCTGCTTTCAGTTTTATATCCCACATGAGTGAAGTCACATGGTTGTGATTTTTGCTGACCTATTTTGCTTAGCATGATGATCAATGTTATGCAAATGGAAGTATTTCATTATTTCTTATGGCTGAGTAATATTCCATTGTGTGTATGTACCACATTCTATACATTTTGTTTGCTTCCATGTCTTGGCTACTGTGAACAATACTGCAATGAACATGCGGATATATGTATCTTTATAGAATAGAAGTTTTCAGATGTTTTTGGGTAGATACCCAGAAGAGAAAAAGCAGTTAGAGGAACCTCCACACTGCTTCCATAGTGGTTGTACCAATTTACATTCCTATCAGCAGTGTAATGCGGGTTCCTTTTTCTCCACAGCTTCTCCAACACTTGCTATTATTTGTCTTACTGATAAAAGACATTCTAACACGTGTGAGGTGATATCTCATTGTGGTTTTGATTTGTATTTCCCTAAGAGCTAGTGAAGTTGAGCATTTTTTCACATATCTGTTGGCCATTTCTATGTCTTCTTAGGACAAGTGTCTGTTCAGGTCCTCTGCCCATTTTTTAATTGCACTGCTTGTTTTTTGTTGTTGAGTTGTAGAAGTACTTTATATAATTTGGATATTAGCCTCTTATCAGAGGTGTTGTTTGGAAGTATTTCCTCCCATTTAGTTGCCTCTTTATTTTATTGATGGTTTCTTTTGCTATGCAAAAGCTTTTTATTTTGATAGAGTCCCACTCATTTATTTTTGCTTTGGCTTCCCTTGCCTTTGAGGTCAAATTCATAAATTCCTCCCTGAACCCAAGGTCCATAAGTTTAGTACTGATGTTTTGTTCTATGCATTTTTAAAAAAGATTTATTATTTTTGACAGAGAAAGAGAGACAGACAGAAGAGGGAGGGTCCAGAGCAGTCTCCATAGTTGTACGTCATCATTTTTGACAGTTTCATTACACACAGGTGGGCGGGGGCCCTGCAGGCCGGGAACCAGGCCGGGAACTGGGAAGGAGGCCTCCTGCATGGGAGGCACCCTCCCCCCCCCCACACACACACATGCTGGGGGCTAAGCCAGGGGACCTCCCACATGGGAAGCTTGCCCCAGTGAGAACCAAACTGGGGCTACACCCCAGTTCAGCATATGGGTCCGAACAGGCCAGGACCAAGACTCAATCCTTGGACCCTGGGGCTGCAAAGGGAGTGACTGACCCGATGAGCCATCTCAGCTTTCCCTTCTTCAATGCATTTTATTGTTTCAGGTCTTACATGGAGGTCTTTGATCAACTTTGAGTTAATTTTGGTACATGGTGACAGTCCAGATTCATTCTTTTGCCCTTGTCTTTCCAATTTTCTCAGCACCATTTATTAAAGAGGCTTTCTTTTCTCCATTTCATCCTTTTGGCTCCTTTAACAAAAATTATTTCTTCATATACATGTGGGTTTATTTCTGGGTTTTCAATTCTACTTCATTGATCTATGCGTCTGTTTTTCTGCCAGTACCATTCTGTTTGGATTAGTGGTGTATAAAGTCAGGAAGTGTGATGCCTCCATCCAGCCTTGTTTGTTTTTCACAGGATTCCTTTGGCAATTCAGAATCTTTTCTGATTCCACACAAATCTGTTAATTTAAAAAATCTATTTGTTGAAATAATATCTTTGGGATTTTGACAGGAATTGCATTAAATCTGGCCATTTTAACTGTTGATTCTTCCAATCCATGAACATAAAATATCTTTCCATTTCTTTGTGTCTTCAATTTCTTTTAATGTCTTCTAATACATTTTCATTGTATAAGTCCTTTACATACTCTGTTAAGTTTATTTCTAGGCATTTCATTCTTTTTGATACAACTGCAAAAGGTATTTTTCTGACGTTTCATTGTTAGTATATAGAAATGCAATGGATTTTTGTACATTGATTTTGTATCCTGCAATTTTCCTGTATTTATTGTTTCTAATAGCTTTGGTGGAGTCTTTACAATTTTATATATAAACAATGTCAGATGCAAAAAGTGGTAATTTAACTTCTGTATACGTAATATGGATGCCTTTTATTTGTTCAACTTGCCTGATTGTTCTGGTTAGAACTGACAGTACTATTACTGAATAATGGTGGCAGGGCACATCCCAGTCTTGTTCCAGATTTTATAAAGAAAAGGTTTGTTTTTCAGCATTCTATATGATATTATTAGCTGAAGGTTTGATATATATGGCCCTTTACTATGATGTCGTACTATCTTTCTATACCCATTTTTATTGTGTTTTCATCATAAATGGATGTTGTATCTTATTGAATGCTTTTCTGCATCATTTGATACAATCATATGGTTTTTCTCTTTTATTGTTTATGTGGTATATCATATTGATTGATTTCCATATGTTGAACCATCTTTGTCCAACTAGAATGAATCTTATTTGATCGTGAAGTATTGTTGTATTCTATATACTAGTATTTTTTTTTAAGATTTATTTTATTCTTTTTGTTTGTTTGTTTTGTTTTTATTGTTAAATTTAATGGGGTGACATTGATTAGTAACAATTAGAAAGTTTCCAGATGTACAAGTCTATATCACATCACCCATTCGTCACATTATGTGCCCTCCACCCAGAATCAGCTCCCCTTCCATCACTATATATTCAGTGTCCACTCCCACCTCCCCCCATAACTCTCCCTTCCCTCTCCTCCCCCGTCCCCAGGTAACCACCAAACTATTGAGTGTGTCCATAATGCTAGTGCCCACTCCCACCTCCCCTCCCACTTTTCCTCCCCCCTCCGCCCCTTCCCTCAGTCAATCATCCAGCTATTGAATGTGTCCATAGGTCTCTGTGTCTTTGTTACTTTCAGTTTTATATTCCACCTATAAGTGAGGTCATGTTTCCTGATTCTACACAATGGAATATTTTATTCTTTTTGACAGAGACAGAGATAGAGACAGAGCGAAGCGGGAGGGCCCAGAGTAGTCTCCATAGTTGTATATCATCAGCTTTTGACATGGTTTCGTTCTACACAGTTGGGTGAGGGCCACGCAGGGTGGGAAATTGGGCTGGGGGCTCCCGAACAGGAGGCATGACTCCTCAAGCCAGGTGCCAAACAGGGTGAGTGGAGGCGAGAACCAAACTGGGGGCCTCTGTTCAGCATATGAGTCCGCATGGGCCAGGGCTGGGATTTGATTCTCGGTCCCTGGGGCTGCAAAGCAAGTGCTCAACCCGTTGAGCCATCCCGGCTTCCCCTATATGCTAGTATTTTGTTTAGGATTTTTGCACCTATGCTCTTCAGAGACATTGGTATGCAGTTTTGCTTTTGTGTTATCCTCACCAAACATTGGTTATCAGGATAATGTTTGCCTTATAAAATGAGTTGGGAAGTATGGCCTCTTCTTCAATTTTTTTGAAGAGTTAGAGGAGGACAGGTATTAAAGTCTCTTTGAATCTTTGGTAGAATTTACTAGTGAAGCAGTCTAGTCATAGACTTTTACTTTTGCTTCTGGGGAGTTTTTATTTGGATTTCCTTACTGTTGATTGGTCTATTTAGATTATCCAGTTCTTGATTCGGTCTAGATAGGCTACATATTTCCAGGTTAGTGAATTTGGTGGCATATAGTCCTCTATAGCAGGGGTGGGCAAACTGCGGCCCGCTACAGGTTTTTTTGCAGCCTGCCAAGACATCAGATTTTTATGATACAATTTATATCTTTTCTGAAATGCAAAGTTAACTAATAAATGCAATCATTTTAAAGGTGTGGCCCTCCGCTAACCTTCGTTTCCACAAAGTGGCCCTCGAGACAAAAAAATTGCCCACCCCTGCTCTGTAATGCTCTCTTATGTTCCTTTGTATTTCTGTGCTGTCAGTTTAACTTCCTTTTCACTTCTTATTTGACAGTGTTCTTTCTCTTTTTACCTTGGTGAATCTAGCCAGCAGTTTGTCAATTTTATTAATTATTTTTTTAAGAAGTAGCTCTTTGTTAATTTTATTGTTTTTATTTTGTTCTCTATTTTGTTTAGTTCTACTCTATTTTTTATTATTTCCTTCCTTCTGCAGACTTTGAGTTGCATTTGTGTTTTTTTTTATAGTTGTTTATTTGGGATTTTTCTTGTTTCTTGACATAGTCCTATACTGATATAAATTTTCCTCTTAATAAATTTGGTATGATATTTTTTCATTCTCATTTGTTTTTACGTATTTTTTATCTCTTCATTTCTTCTCTGACCCAGTCATATCTGGGATTTTTCTTGCTTCTTGACATAGACCTGTGAGGATATAAATTTCCTGCTTAATATTGATTTTGCTATGTCTCAATAGCTTTTATATGTGTTTTCATTCTCATTTGTTTCTATGTATTTTTTAATCTTATTTTTTCTTTGACCCAGTCATATTTTAATAACATGTTCTTTAATTTTTTTGCAGCTGATATTCAATTTCAAATCTTTGTGGTCACAGGATACACATGGTATATTGCAATATTCTTAAAATTTGCTGAGGCTAGTTTTGTGTCCCAGTATATGGTCTATCCTTGAGAATACTACATGTGTACTAGAAAAGAATGTATTGTAGGATGAAATGTCTTATAAATGTCAATTACACACATTTGCTGTATCATTTAAAGTTACTCCCTTATTGATTTTCTGTTTAAATGATCGTGTCCATGGCTTTCAATTGTTTATGTCAGTTTATCCCTTTAGTTCTGTTAGAAGTTGTCTTGTAAATGCTGGTGCTTCGTGATTGTGAACACATATATTAATAAGTGTCACATTAAGAAATGTTGAGGCGGGGAAGCCAGGATGGCTCAGTGTGTTAGGCGCTCACTTTGCAGCCCCGGGGACCGAGGATCGAATCCCGGCCCCGGTCCGTGTGGACCCATGTGCTGAACTGAGGAGTGCCCCCAGTTCAGTTCTCACCGGGGCGAGAACCCGGCCCACATCCTGCCCTGTGCAGCCCCGCCCACCTGTGGAATGAAACTATGTGAAAAAACCGATGATGTGCAACTATGGAGACTGCTCTGGGCCCTCCCCCTTCTCTCTGTCTCTGACTGTATCTCTCTCTCTCTGTCAAAAACAATAAATAAATCTTTTTATTTTCTTTTTTTTTTTTTTTAATTTATTGTTAAATTTGATGAGGTTACATTGGTTGGTAACAATTAGACAGTTTACAGATGTACAAGTCC
>PVKE010016030.1:0-17633 GCA_004027555.1 Craseonycteris thonglongyai
ACTCTCTCAGGATGATTTTAAAGACATTAATCTCATTCGTGAGGGCTCCCCCTTCATGATTTTATCACCTCCCAAATGTTCTACCCCTTATACCACCACCAGGAGGGTAGGATTTCAATGAAGGAATTTAGTGGGACACAAACATTCAATCTATGGCATCCCTATTCTTAGGTTCAAAGACCAAGGTCAGAGAGCAAATCCCAGATTCAAAGGCTGGTCCTACTGACACCTGAGACCCCGTTTTCTCCCTGTGACCTCCTTATCCAATTCTCACCTTACCCCAGGCATGCTCATTTGCTTTCCATGGATCCTCTGTGATTTTTAATTGGGCAACACTGTTTTGACTTTTTATTAACAAAGATAACTCTCCGGTTTCAGGAAAGTTATGTGGCACTAAAACCTCTGGGGGCCTTCTTGTCACAGTTTTACAATTCAATATTGCAAAGCCATCATAATTCAGAACACTGCTGGCTTGGTAATTTACTTCATTAACGGTGCTGCCTGAATAAAATACACAGCCAATTAGAAATAAACAAATCCTTGGAAAGTATAATAATACATTCAGGAAGCACAGAAGGTGAAGCATGTAGACAGAAGGAGGGAGAAAGAGGAAGGCGGGGAGGCAGGAGAGAAAAATCCTATCAGCATAAAGAGGGATTTCATGAGCCCACATCTATTCTGTGCACTGGGCTTTTGGAAAGCATTTCTGAATACTGGAGAAATAATTATGAATCTCTCTTGTTTATACCTTTACCTGTATACCTCCTGCTCCCTCGCCTCCCATATCCAATTTATTTTGAAGTCCTGTCATCTTATCTCCCGAACAAAGCTCAAATCTGTCTTCTCCTCTGCAGGCTGACGGACAGTGTGGGCCATCTTCTAGGGCACATTCGTATCCTAATCTCCTCCCTTTCTGGACACTCAGGATGGTTGCTGCCTTCTGACTCTTACTTTTCAATCCGGTTGGGTGTGTGACTACCGTATTTTTCCATGTATAAGCTGCCCCCATGTATAAGACAACCCTGACTTTTCTAAACCAACATTAAGAAATCAATACAAGGGTTATCACCGTGTATAAGACGACCCCCAATTTTTGGTCTAACAATTTTAGACAAAAGTATCAACTTATATATAATAGAATATGGTAGTTTTGGCTGGACTAGAGCATTCAAAGACCTTCCAGCATATTGCACATTTTTCTTCAGCCACAGCAGTTAGAGCAGGAAGTTGTGGTGAAGGTGCCCCAAGACCAAATCAGTTTGGGGTGGAGGACAGTTGCTCCAAAAAGCCACCTAGACATGCAGTGGGCATTTCCAGAGCAAGAAACAAAGCTCTGTTATGTAAAGCAACTCTGAGTTATGTGTTGTGTGTTATGACATCCTAGTCTGTCGTATCCTGGCTAGTAAAACAGGTGGCCATTATCTCTCTCCTGGAACCCTGCCGAAGCCTCCTAACTTGCCCACCTTGTCTGTAGTCCCAGTTCTCCTCATTTATACATCTGCAGAGTGAACCCCATAAAACATAACAGTGGGTCACATCATTCCTTTGCCCTGACACTCTATTGCTTCCCCTTCTTATTTGGATAAATTCTGAACATGGTTGCTAGACTTGTGTGGTCTGGCCCCTACTTGTTACTCCAAACACCCCTTAGCCTTTAACCTTGAGCCCCACCTAACCTTCTTTCAGTTTCTCAAACATTCTGGGCTACCCCCGCTTCTGGGGCCTTTTCATAAGCATACGTTTCCCTCTGCTGGGAGTGTTCTCTCCACTTCCCAAAGTTCATCTAGCTCACTTGGATGACACTTGAGATTACCACCTAAATGACACTCTTTCAGAGGTCCCCGCAGCCTGCAAGGGTCTCCCTATCACACTCCTCCATGACACCCACTGCTGTTGTAATGATCCTAACCACAGTTCATAATTCTATATTGATTTGTGTGTGTGGGTGGTCTTTTGCTTTTGCTTGTTTGACAAATATCTTTCACACTAATCAGACTGAAAGCTCTGCTAGGGACGGGAACCATGTCTGTGTTATCTGCCTCCGTATCCTAAGCATCCTGTGCCAGCTTCCAGCCCATAGTAGGTTCTTTCCACCAATAGTGTCAGGATAATTAGATAAATGTATTAACAGTAGTTGGAATTGTATGCATAGTATTGAAGTTCTCTAAGTATTAAAGTGATAGCTGGTACTTTTTTGAACACATACTATGTCAGGCACAGTATCAAGTGTTTTACTTTGTTTTCTATGTCATGTATATATCATGACAATAATACCATGAGGGAAGGACTAGAGATGCAGGAACTGATACTCGGAGGTGGTTAAACAGTATACATCCATCTGTGAGGCTCCTTAGGCATCCTGACTGCATAATCTATTGCCTTAAATTGCTTTTTGATTGGGTTTTGTTCCAACTCCAATTTTCCAGATTCATAAACAATAGCAACAAACCCTGCCTTATATCACAGCTATATACTAATCAAAGGCCAGATTTACCTTTCCTTATTTTGGGAGAGAACTTTTGAAATCTTATGTCTGCATGCTTCCTATCAGAAACAACACCTTTTAAAAATTAAAGCCTGCTTACACATACAATGATTAAAACAATTAAATAACTTGCTCATTGCATGTACCAACCTCAGAGCATGAAAACCTGAAAATATAACCATAGGGACTCCTTTTCTGTTGGACTTCATAGTGTAAGTTGCTTTATATTTTTAAATTTAGACCCATCAAAGGTAAAAAATGGCAATTTCCTTTTCCTTGGAGAAATCTAATAATGGAACAAAAATTAGACTTCATTTGGGTGCACTTTATCAATGAAATCTGGTTTTTGTTTATAATGTCTTATTAAAATCTCATTTTAAATCATTCATTGTTCAAATCTCTTTTCATGAAACAGCACCTATCTGAATAAGTCACTCCAGCTGACAGAGAGATGCACAAATCTGCAAGACGGCTTTCAGACATTATCTAACAAAACAAAGAGGTAAGTTCTACTCTTCATGTTTAACTTTAAAATAAGCATTTTGTATTAGAAATGTTTCAGAGCATCTTAGAAAACACTTGGGAAATAAGACTGTGTTCATGCTCGGGCTTGACCTTGGGTTTGGAGGAGCTCTTGTGGCTGTGGAGGATGGATGAGGGGCTGAACAGTGCAGACCGTGGTCGGACCCAGGCCCTGGGGACTCTACTAATCTGTCCTTGGGTCCACATTCACTAGAAACTAGTATAGTTTTGCTGGCTTACCTTTTATAGACCTTCAGTCTTTTTGACAATCCTGTAAGTGTTCTGGACCTGATGTTAGAAAAAATTCACACTTGTATAAAATTGTTACAACCCTGGAAGGGTTAGCAGATTCACTCCTGGTCCCAGCTGTGGCCCAGTCCCGACTTTCCAACACCTGCTTTCAATCCTGTATTTTAGAGAGGTCATGACTCTGTCTTCTCCAAACTGGGGAAAGGAGATCTAAAAGCTCCCAAAGCTTCAGACATAGAAGAGCCCGACTGGTGGCCCAAGAGCCTGATGGCAGAGGCCTTGCTTCACTTGTGTCTGGAAGGAGCAGAGTCTGAGTGTTAGCCCAAGGCGTGCCTGTGGGACAGGGCCTGGTTCTGCCTGTGATCTTCCTCAAAGGTTCTAATCTAAGTTGCATTTTGCTGTGTGCTTGCTTGACAGAGTTGGGAGATGGTTCAGGGTAAGAGGTAGATAGCAGATTTCCTCATGCTATTCTCATAGCGCACTGTGACCTTTCCCATATACATTTTCTAATTATTAGTTTTGGGTGTACAAGACAAAACTAATCACTAGACATTTACAAGTTCATGAAGTGGTAACCCTGACAAGCCTACTTACTCCATCTGACACCATACATAGCTATTACAATATGACCATATTCCCTATGCTGTACTTTATATCTCACGACTATATGTTTTTTAATTATAATTGACATTCAATATTATTATTTCATATTAGTTTTAGGTATACAGCGCAATGGGTAGGCATTCATGTAACTTATGAAGTGCTCTCCCTGCCGATGTCTAGCACCCATTAGACACCATATATAGTTTTTACATTACTGCATATATCCCCCATATTGTATTTCACATCTCCGTGACTATTTTGTGACTACCAATTCATACTTCCTAATCCCTTCACCTTTCTTACTCATTCCCCAAACCCCCTCCCATCTAGCAACCATCAATCTGTTCTCTGTATCTATGAGTCTATTTCTGTTTTGTTTGTTTCTTCTGTTCTTTACATCCATATATGAGATTATATGGTATTTCTTTTTCTCAAGCTGAGTTATTTCATTTAGCATAATACCCTCTAGGTCCATCCATGTTGTTACAAGTGGTGAGATTTATCCTTTTTTATGACAAAGTAATCTCTATTGTATAAATGTACCATGATTTCTTTCCCCAATCTTCTACTGATGGTTATTTCAGTTGTTTCCATATCTTGGCTATTGCGAATAGCATTGCAGTAAACATAGGGAGATATATATTTTTTTGAATTAGTGTTGTTTTTTTTTTCCTGTTGTAACTTTATTCCTCCATGATGCAAGAGGTTCCCAACATCTTTTGGGAATACATGCAGAAGTTTCGCTGGGCAACCAAAGGTGCCTGTGTGTTGTGCTGGTGTGAGTGGGGATTCACTGCATATATAAAAGACTGGCTTAAACCTGGGCTCACTATGGTCCCTAACTTGCGTTTGGGTTGTGAGGAGAATAGCTGTTTCAAGAAAAGTCTGCATCTGACAGGTTATTGGTTCCAGTTCTTTTCTTTATCTTTGCAGGTTTAAAAAATTGATGTAATTTGTTCATCAAGAACTGATACAGCTAGAGAAGTGTGTCATTTTAGTGTTTCGGATTTCTTCAGATAAATACCCAGGAGTGTAATTTCTGAGTCATAAGGTAGTTCCATTTTTAATTTTTTGAGGTGCCTCCATAGTGTTTTCCATAGTGATTACACCAATTTAGATTCCTACTGACAGTGCATAAGTATTTCGTTTTCTCCACATCCTCCCCAATACTTGTTGTTTGTGGATTTATTGATGATAGTCATTCTGACAGGATTGAGGTGATATCTCATTGTGGTTTTGCATTTCTCTGATGATTGGTGATGTTAAACATTCTCACATATGTCTATTGACCATCTGTATGTCCTCTTTGGAAAAATGTCTATTCAGGTCCTCTCCCCATTTTTAAAGTGGATTGTTTGTTTTATTGGTGTTGAGTTGTATAATTTCTTTTAAAAGATTTATTGTTTTGAGAGAGAGACAGAGTGACAGAGGCAGAGAGAAGGGGGAGGGCCCAGAGCAGTCACCATAGTTGCACATCATTAGTTTCATTGCACACATGTGGATGAGGGGCCACGTGGGGCGGGAACCAAAAAGGTGGCCTCCCACATGGGAGGTGTGCCACAGTTCAGCTTATGGGTCTGCATTTTCCGGGGACAGGATTCGATCCCTGGACCTCATGGTTGCAAGGCAAGTGCTCAACATGTTGAGCTATCCCAGTATCCCTTCTTTTAAAAAAAATAAATTTTGGATATTAATCTCTTATCAGATATATCACTGGCAAATTTCTTCTCCCATTCAGTAGAATATCTTTTTATGGCTTCCTTTGCTGTGAAAAACTTTCTAGTTTGATGTAGTCTCATTAACAAGTGAGATTGTAATTTTTTCTTTTGTTTCCCTTGCCTGAGGAGATAAATCAGTAAAAATATTACTAAGGGTAATGCCTGAGAGTTTACTGCCTATATTTCCTTCTAGAATTTTTATGGTTTTGGGTCTTACATTTAAGCCTTTAATTCATTTTGAGTTTATTCTTGTATATAGTGTAAGAAGGTGGTCTAGTTTATTATAACTTCATACCAACTGGACAGTCAACTGAGTTGACTATTTGGAAGTGCTGAAAAGGATACATGAAAAAATTAGATGAAAATGACCTGAACTTTTTGCCAACAACTCATGGCTCTTGTGTCACAACAATGTACCAGCTCACACAGCACTGTCTATAAGGGAGTTTTTAGCCAGGAAACATTTAACTGTATTGGAATACCCTCCCTGCTGACCTAATCTGTCCCCCAGTGACTTTTTTTTTCTTAACAGAAGATAAAGGCAATATTGAAAGGAATACATTTTGATGACATTCAGGACATCAAGATTAATATGATGAGGTCTCCAATGGCCATTGCAGAAAAAGAGTTCCAGAATTGCTTTGCAGGGTAGAGTAGGTACTGGTGTTGGTGCATTGCTTCCCAAGGAGAGGACTTTGAAGGTGACCAAAGTGATATTCAGCAATGAGGTGTGTAGCATTTTTTCTAGGATGAGTTCGTGAACTTAATTATCAGATCTCGTATAGGGGTTCTGTTCATCTAGTTGTCAGATTAGAAATTCAGTTCATGATGTTTTCCCAGTAAGGCACATTTCAGTTCTCTAGAATTGCATGAAAATAAATCTGTGTTGTTTTATGCTATTAAATTTGTTACAGTGGCAAAGGAAGAAAAAAACAAATGTAGTTATACAACTAGAAAGTTAAAGAGCTGGGATCATGAACTCAGGCCTGCTCATTTCCTGGGTTCAAATCTTCTGTTTTCTTCCCACTAACTTCTACTCCCAATTCTCCACCCCTCCATATATTTATATATATTTTTTTCTCTTCCTAAAAATCAATCAATTTCTGTCTGTCTGTCTGTCTCTCTTTCTCTGTCACACACACACACACACACACACACACACACACACACACACCTCTTCCTTTTTCCATTTTAAATATAGTGTTTGTGGATGGAGGAGTTAAAGTAGCTCCCTAAAATCCATTCATTCCCTTACCTGGAAGTGTGGGAGGTTGTACTGGTGGGAAAGAAACCACAGTAGGAAACCTGGTCTAATGTTATTTCAACTGCACCTCTGGGTTATAGACTAATGATGCTTGCTAGTAGGAAGAGACCTTATCCATTGAGAACCCCTATTAGGTTGCTCCCTGGTGAAGTATGACGTATAATAAATGGGACCCGGGATCTATGAGGCAGGTCTCTCTCTCAAGTGAAACCCAGGTCATCCAACTCTTTGACTAGAAAGGGAGATGTTTCATAGTTTAAATGCGCCTGCTGTGCATGGAACTCTATGGATCTCATTTTGAGACCTTACTCACTGCTCCTGCCCAGAGATGCACATCTAGTGCTGGAAGACAGCAGCAGAGAGGGTACCCTTAACATCCCAGGCACTTTGCTTTGCCTGAGCCTCTTGACTGACTGGATCTTTGAAATTATTAGGAAAGCCTGATACTGGGTGAGGTCTCTGATTTGAGTTCATCGCAGTTGACAATCCAATCCTGTATGTCAGTTCAGTGTAGTACAAAAGAATAGCCCTATTAAATTTTTGGTTTTCTTTTCCTTAAATCCCAATTGATGGGGACTGAGCTTGCTAAAGACATCCACTGTGCCAAGGACCTTCCATCTGTCACCCCTGATCCACATTTCTCTTTTCGTTACACTATAGCCTGCGTCTTCCTTTGCTCTGGGAGGCCAACCTACAGGGATGTCATGAATAGGCTCCTTGCTCCTTTGTCATCTGGTTTTGTTTGGACTTGACCCAGAGGGAAGCACTAGCAATTGATCAGAAGGAGGGAGGGAGGAAAAGAAACTCTCTTCCTGTGGTGTTGCTGCAGGTTATTTACATCTTTGACTGAAGGGAGGTGTTATATCCTGAGTGGAGGCCCTGACTTCTGTTAGGACTCCTTTTGTCCCCTCCTCTCCCTTGGACTTTTCAGTTTAGGGATAAGCTGTAAAGAGTCCCTTGCTTTGTAACTGGATTTCCCTACACTTGGCCCAAGCCTTTAGGAAGAGTCCCTTATCAGAGCTGTTCTTAAATGATGTAGTTTGGACAGGCCATCATTCCTGCCAGGACTCTCGCTTACTATAGATTGGCTCAAATGAACACTCGCAAATGCTTCTCCTCTCATTCAATAAGTTCATCGAATTTGGGGGTGGACTTAAAGTAGCTCATGCATTATAGATGGTGCTACACATCTGTTTGTTGGGCGCTTTATGAAATTATTTCTCAAGGGACTCCCTTCCAAACCTCTTGCAGCCCCATTCATGTATCCTATAAATGGCACTTTACCTCATGCGAAGTAGAATTTGGGGAAACTTGCTTCACCATCTCCTGTGAGGACCCACTTGTTCTCCCGACCCAACATGTGAATCAGTGTGTGGAAGTTGCCTTTGAGTCTGCTCAGCTCTCTTCCTGACATGAACTATTTTTGCTCCCCAAAGTGACAAAAGTGCTCAACATAAGGATGATCCATGCGTTGGAGGAAAGCACTTGAGTCAGCATGGGGGAAAATTCTTTCATGATGGAAGGTATTCTTTTTCGAGCAGAGAATTTTACAACTCTTTTACGTGCATCAACAAAAAATGGTTAACTGCGGTATGCTAATGAGAATGCCTGTGCATATGCTCTCATGTTTGTTCTCTCTCGCTTTTTTCCTGTTGTTTTGTATTTGGTTCTGAGACCCTTTCTCAGCTATTCTTTCGTGGGGATACCTTTCCATTACGCACGCAATTTTGAGCTAGCTCGTGTAATTAGCCCGCACTGGCATTTTGTTCAGCAGAGGTCCAGAGAGAGCAGACAAGAATTGCCTATTGTGAAAGTGCTATTTGCACGTAGTAAACTAATTTTTTTCAGTTGTATTTTCTATTGTCAGGAACCGGGCCTTCTATTGTCAGGAATTGTGCATTCTGCGACCAGTGCTATTACAGACTTACAGGGGACAATCAGGAAAGCCATTCAGTATGTGGTGATAAAAAGTAATTTCATTTTCTTAGAAATAATTATTTAGCTCTATTTTTGTCACGGTCTGTTGAAGTCTGAGAATTTTCTCTTTCTTTAGCCAGTTTGTCCCTTTCAGGCTGCTAAAATAGAGTTTAGGAAGACGGAGTGGTAATAGGAGGGAAATAGTTCTCTTTTCCTCCACTGGTCTTGACTATATATTTTTTAAAGATTTGTTTTTATTGTTTTTGACACAGAGAGAGAGAGAGAGATACAGAGACAGAGAGAAGGGGGAGGGCCCAGAACAGTCTCCATTGTTGCACATCATTGGTTTTTCCACATAGTTTAATTCCACAGGTGGGCGTGGGGCTGCACAGGGCAGGAACTGGGCTGGGTCTCACCCTGATGAGAACTGAACTGGGGGCACTCCCCAGTTCAGCATATGGGTCATCACAGGCCGGGGCCGGGATTCGATCCTTGGTCCCTGTGGCTGCAAAGTGAGCATTTAACCCACTGAGCCATCCTGGCTTCCCCAACTATATTTTTAAATAAAAAAAATTAAACAGTTGCCATACTGGGGACCAGTGGCATAGAAGACTGTGTCACAATTTTTTATTCTCTGTTTAAGACTATGAACTCCAAAGGAGCTTATTCATGGTTCTACCCTTAGTGTCTATCACAGACTCAGCATGCAGTAGTTGCTTAGGAAACATTTGTTGAATAAACTAATGCATCAATATAGTTCTTAGGTCCTCAAAGCATTTTCTCTACCATATCTTATTTCTAGTTCATCCTTTAAGTTCATAAACTTCAACTCCTTTTTGAAACCACTTTATAACTATTCTGACTCTTTTTCTTACTTTGAATTTTCAGTTTTTTCTCTACCTTATCCTTTCCCCTGAATGTTCCTTGGGGGTTCTTCAGCCCAATCCTTTTTACCAGGTTATCTCCCAGATAAAATACATATTATACTGTACTAAAAATGCTATGTAGTCATCTTAGCACTGCTAGCTTGCTTATTTTTCAGTATAGCAAAGATTATTTGTCATCTTTTCTGCCTACATTTTTAGAAAAATGATAACTGTGTGGATCACCAAGCTGTCTGTCTTAGTCCACATTGTTTCAGACCAATGAATTGATTTTCTAAGAGCTGATACTTCCTAGGACCAAACGCAGAAAATGAACTCATTTCCCCCCTCCCAGGTTTCTCTGCCTCTGTTGCTACACTTTTTCTTCCTTGTGTTTCTCTTCCATTTTCCCAGATGATCCTGGATCCCCTCAAAATTTACATTTATACTTGTACAGTGTCTAGCATTTGGTCAGGGTAGCTGAGCAATTCTAGCAAACTCTCCCAAAATGCTAACACAATTTCACTCTCACTCACACAGCATTCCATATAGATATTCCTTCCTGATTAGGCAACTCTCCTCTGAGTATTGGAGTCTGGATCCTCCCATCTTATCATGGAGCCGTCTTCAATAGATGATCTAGGCTTGCTGCTGAAAATGAAGATGCTGTGGAGAAAGCACGCACAGCTTAGAGAGGTCACATATCACCTCCATTGTCTGGAACTGGCCCACCTAGATGTTTCAGGTCATGTAACTGGTTTTGGACAGTAGAATGTGAGTGAAGTTGCTGTATGGTTGGCACTGGGAAGTGTAGTGCGTGGTTTGTTTGTGTTTTTTTTGGTAAAATTCAAATTCTCATAATTAAGATTTGGAAAACAGCCTTTGCACAGTCTAAGTGTGGCTCAAATCATATATGGGCATTCCTCACTTAACAACTGAGTTCCTTTCCTATGAGTAGGTCATTAAGCGAATTGATTGATAAGCAAGACGCTTCAAGGCAGATGTCTTGGGGTATGTCATGGTGCCGTGGGGTATTTTTCAATAGATATAATGTGACACCACACTTATAAACAAAATACATTGTCAGGCATGATTGCAAATGTTTTGTGTAGTGAATACTAACCGACTGCAGGAAGGAGACAGAGACTGAAAAAAGGGATTCCAGAGACTCAGCACAGATTGAAAAAGGGGATTCCTCACACTGGAGAACTGGTCCTTAAGTCCAAGCAGTCGTTAAGCAGGTAGGTCATTAAATGAGGAGCAGCTTCGCTATTTGGTTACTGTATACATTTGATGAGCTATTTCAAGTAATGCTATTTAAAATTACTAAGAACAATAGACTTTTCTGAAAGGTAACATCTTAATGGGGCACCACAAAGACACTAGTTAGAAGGCGCCCTTTTGGAGCAGGAAAGGCAAAATGAATTGAAGACTGACCTTAAATGTTTTTCACTATTTATTATCTCAGGGAGTACAACATGACCTGAATTGCAGCTTGAAAAGAAAAGGTATAAATTATGGCAGATCAAACTTCAAAAACCCCAACTGTGAGCTTATCATTTGACAGCCTGCTAACAGAGCAGGTATTCCCAAATTTCTCCTTGTTTGTCAAGAAAAATAATTTGTGGTCATGTATAAGATTTTCTTGACAGAGAATGATATATAACTTGTTTCCAGTCAACATTAAGTCTATGGTGCCTTCACTGCTTTTGAAATTGATACCCATACTTTGGTCTGTCTTCTCACCTCTCGCTCTGTAACTTGCCTCTTTTGATCAGCTTTATGGGCTCTCAAGTCTAGCATTCCTTCTTTTCCTTCATGTAGAGGTCAGAAAGAAGTTAATACAAAATAGCCATTCATACCAACATGGTACATTCTTAATATTCTGGGAAATTTCTCTTGGTATCCAAGATAGTGGCAGTGTTTGCTGATACAAAAATTTAAGTTGGGGCATATGAATTAATATGAAGACTATGGTAGAGGTCTTTGAAAGGTTTTTTGTGTGTTGATGCTAAACAAAAATAATGCCAAATCTATTAAAAGGTGGTTTAGCTATCCTTCTGTACCTCAAATATCTGACATAAACCATCATGCAATTTCAGAACTTGTAGGAATAGTCTCTTAAATACTTTTAATCTATATCTTTTTTTATTCTTACCATGAACATGTATGACTTCTACTTTTTCTAAAAAAATTTAATTTTCTCAGTTTAAAGATAAAAAATGAGATTATAATTTATTCAGGGTCAGGCAACCAATTAATGGGAGGGTAGGAAATAAGTTCTTAGGGTTGTTTATGTTGGAAAATAACCAGCATAATCCTATTCTGAATTCCTTAATTAATAATTGGTAAGAGTTATATCACTTTTTCCCATGCTGCAAGATTGAGGTAGTATATTATATTATAACTATTTGTCAGTAGAAACAAAACTGTATTTCCTCTTCAAAACATTGAAACACTGACTTTCTAGTTATCTTACAATGTTGATTATGTATTCACATCATAAGGCTTTCTCACATTTACTCAAATAACTAGTCATGTGGAAGAAACCTTAAATAGGAAGACAATGACAATAAAAATAATCGCACACATTAAAGTCATTAAGAAATAATTGGGATTATTTAGAATTGTAGAAGTAGTACAAAGAAAGAAAGCAAATCTGTTACTTTTGTTCAACATTTTCCAACATAACAGGCAATATTAAAGGTATAGTTTATTTACTATGTGGAATAGCCACAATTCCAAGCTGGTGTTCAGTGATCCTCTCCTCCTATAATTCATGTTCTTTCCCCTTAGCTCACTGAAGGGGACTGCTGTGTTGTCACCAGTGTGATATTGCAGAAATAATGGCATGTGACTTTTAAGACCAGATCATAAAATAATTTGATAGTTCTACTTTGCTGTCTCTTGGATTTCTTGCTTGGTGGCAAACCAGTTGCCATGTCATGAAAACAGGGAGAAGTCTGTATGGTAAGGAACTATGGTCTCCTGCCAACAGTTAGCACCAGCTTGTCAGCCATGGAAGTGTATCTCCTTGGAAATAGATTCTTCAGCCCCAACCAGCATCTTCATTTTGCAATTTAATGGGAGCTACTGGTCCAACTAAACTGCTTGTGAATCCCTGACCTCCAGAATCTGCAATAATAAATATTTATTGTTGTTTTAAGCCACTAAGTTTTGCAGTAAATTTATTACATAGCCAAGAATGACTAATTGACTAATCAATTCATTATCCTTTATATTATTATATTTTTATCATAACAATTATTATTACCAAAATTATCAGTAGTGATAATAACAACTACCATTTTTGTGGGCCTACTATATGTGAGATAGTTTAAATGTATCTATAGTCCTCACAATACGTCCTCAGAGTAGGTCTCGTTATTTTAATTCTACAAGTGAAAGAAATGAGCTCAGAGGGTTTAAATGGCTTGCAGAACATGAGACAGTTACAAATGGCAGAACCCCGATTTGAACAAAATTCTGACTGTTTTCTTTTCACTCTATGATACCACTCTTAACAGGAGCTAAATTACAAGTCACAAATGTAAGAGGAGAAAAGCATTTGAATCAAAAGCGGTCCATCTCCAAAACACTAGATACTTTTCTCACTTTTTGTTACTTATTTTACTTAAGCTTACACAATGTAAATATACCAGTTACCCTAATTGCAATTTGGGGATCAGTGTGGCTTCTCTCAGTAATATCATGGCTGATGGTTAATTATTGTCATAGTTCAGAAATAACACCTGAAACCTTTGGCTGTTTTTATGTTAATCACATATATACAAGTGTGTATATGTAACTTCAATTTAAACACTCCATGTTAAATATAAATGTGCATGTGTATATGTATATTTCAGCATAATGCCCAGCACTGTGACAGTCACAGGGACAGTTTTTCTTAACGTGGAGGTGTGCATTACTCTCACTGGGAGCATTTTCAAAGTATGCATGTTTGAGAACAGGTTGAGAACTCTTACATAAGGGATACAATGATAAATTATTTTTACTTTTTATCAGATCACTGTGTATAAAGAGCATCAAATATTTCCAACACATTCAGTTTTCCTTCTCATTCTTCTTTGCAGATTCCTCCCTACCTTCCCTCGCTTTTGATACCACAGTGTCCTAGAACTCACTCCTCAGGCCTCAAGGACCTCATTTAGTCTAATATACTTAAGTCCCTCCTACAAACTGGTAATTCACAAATTCATCTTTCCTGCCTGAACCTCTTCCCAGATTTGTATATACCTCTTCCCAGTCAGTGCTTCCTGAAGTGTCTATAAGGAATTTCCAATTTAACCCATGTCACAGGATCTCCTGGACTTCCCCTACACTTTGTATGCTAGCACCCTCCCCTGCTCCAGTGAATGGAAATCTGTTCCTCCCATGCTCAGGCCTAAATGCTTAGAGTTATCCTTGACTCTTCTCTTTTTTAGCCATCTCATAATTTGTCAGTAAGTTCATTGGCTACCTTCAAATTATACCCAGAAGCTGGTCATTTCTTACTAACTCTACCACTTCCATCCTGATCCAAGCCATCTTTATTCCATTCCTGGATTATGGCAAATGTCTTTTATTTGATTGGTCTCCTCCTCTGCTATATTACAGACTACTCTCAATGAAGTAGAAAGAAGAAACCTTTTTAAATGTAAGTCAGATCAGGTTGCTTCTCTGTTCCAGTGTATTCCCATTCCGTTCAAAATAAATGAAAATGTTTACAGTAGCCCACAAGGTCCTTATTGGCACTTCTCAAATATACATGTAATATATTTACTAATAACAGCAAAGGAGGTGGGTGAGAGCAAAGCTGTATCTGACTAAGAAAATGACTACAGATGGTAAAGTAATGATTATAACAATGTATAGTTGGGTTTATAACATTCATAGATGTAATATTGTGTAACAACAGTTCCACAAAAGAGGGAAAAGGAATAGAGTTATGTAAGAGTAATGTTTGTGTATATCAGTGCAATTAAACTAGTATATATTGGAAGGGGATTCTGAGAAATTGAGATATATATGGTAAATCCTAGAGCCACCACTAAAAAATGTAGTTTAAATTATTAAAGACATTAAAATACTACTCTAGAAAACATCCGCTGAAGGCAAAATAGAAATATAAGGGAGGAATAGAGGAAGAAAAATACATGATGCATGTAAAAACAAAAAGTAAAATGGCAGAGATAAGTCTAATTATAGTAATAATAACAATAAATATGAATGGATTAAATCATTCAATCAAAAGGCAGAAATTGTCAAACTGGATTAAACAACATTATCCAACTATATACTATTTACAGAAGACACACTTTGTATTAAAATATACAAATAGATTGAAAATAAAAGGATAGACAAAGATCTATCATGCAAACAGCAACCATAAGTAAGCTATTGTGACTATACCAATCAATATTAGGCAAAATAGACTTTTAAAACAGAAAATATTAATAGAAATAAGGAGATAATTATAAAAGTGTCAATCCAGCAGGAAGTTATAACAATTATAAACACATATACACCTAGTTACAGCACCAAAATACACAAAGAAAAAATTGACAAATAAAAGGAAAAATAAATAATTCAACAATAATTAGAGACTTCAGCCTCGCATTTTCAATAATAGATAGAAGAACCACACAGAAGACAAACAGGGATATAGAGAACTTGAACAACACTACCAACCAACTAGTCCACCATCCAACAGCAACACAAGGTACATTCTTCTCAAATGCACATAAAACATGCTCCAGGATAAATTATTTGCTAGGCTGTAAAATAAACCTTAGTTAAGTTAAAAGGGTAGAAATAATACAAAGTATGATATCTGACCATATTGTAAAGAAATTTGAAATCAGTAACAGAAAAATTTTTTTGAGAAACTTAAAAATACATGGAAATTAAACAACATACTCCTAATTACTCAGTGGGTCCAAAAAGCCATAAAAAGGGGGAAATCAAAAAATACTTTGAGGTGAATGAAAATGAAGACACAAATATCAAGATTTATGGGCTGCAGGGAATGATAATTGAATATAGTGGTGGTTGTACACATCTGTGACTATCCTAAAAATCATTGATTTGTACACTTCAAATGGTGAATTATATGGTATATAAGTAATACCTCAGGAAAGCTGTTAAAAACTTTAATGTGCCTCCAGATCAATTGGGGATTTTATTTTAAAACAGATTCTGATCTGTAGGGCTGGACAGGGCCCAAGTTCTGCTTTGCTAATAGTTTTACTGTGTGATACCAATACTGCTAGTCTGAGGTCCATACTGTGAATAGCAAGGCCTATACCATCAGCTTCCTCATTACCTTTCTGCTCTCATCTACCATGAGTGCATTCATGAGTGATTCATGGGTGACTTCCAACCACTCTAACCATATTATTGTTCCTCAAGCATACCATGCCTGCCTCAACCCCAGACCTTTGCATTTGTCATTCCCTTTGCCTACAATGCTCTTCCTATTCCACACCCTTGTATGTGCGTAGTTTAGTGAATCACCTTCTTCAAGTCTTTGCCCAACTATTTCACATATTTTCTTTCCCTCTTTTTCTGTTTTATTTTCTTCACAGTACTTAGTGCATAGTACTTCAACACGCTTTTAATTTAAATATTACTTGGTGTATTAGTTTGCTAGGACTTCCATAACAAATTACCACAGACTAGATGGCTGAAACAACAGAAATTTATTTATTCATAGTTCTAAAGGCTAAAAGTCCAAGATCACGGTGTTGGCAGTTTTGGTTTCTCTTGAGATCTCTCTCCTTGGCTTGCAGATGGCTACCTTCTCACTGTGTCCTCACATGGTCCTTTCTTTATATTAATGTACACCACATGCTTGGTGTCTTGTTGCATGTACAAATTTTCTTTTACTTAAGAACATTAGTTCTATTGAGTGGGGCCACCCTAATGGCCTCATTTTAACTTAATCCCCTCTCCAAAGATTCCATCTCCAAATGCAGTCACACTCTGAGGTACTGAGTACTCAGCATATGAATTTTAGGGGGCACAATTTATCCCATACATTTGGTTTATTGTATTAGTTGATCATCCCTAATAAAATAAAATTTTATGAGAGCATGGATTTTCAAAAATATTTATGTTACTATTGTATTATTGGTCCCTAGAATAATACCTCACACATAGCAGATGCCCAATAAGTATTTATCAAGTACATGAAAACAAAAGGGTAAGTGCTGTAGAGATGTATACTAGATAAAGGGCATAGAGAAAGGAGAGATCAACTCTGCTTATGTGAGACAGAAAAATTTAAGAGACAAAGAGTTAATAGCTACTCATGGCTTAGAAATCTTACCAGGTATACTTTATGCTAGCTCCTTCCCTACTGTAACTCACTCTAACTATATAATATTCTCTTCAATAGACGGAGAAACCCTAAATGTAATGGTTCTCTCCATTTACTTATATAGTATCCTATTTTTAAAAATTGATCATATCTGATCACTAAATTGCTAGTATTTTTATTTCTAGATATTCTCCTATATTTCTGGATATTTCTTTCTAGAAAATTGTAAAGTGTGTCATCATTTTATTTCATCTTCAGAAATTTTATAGTGATTGGGGGAAGCCGGGATGGCTCAGAGGGTTACCGTAAGCGCTTACTTTGCAGCCCTGGGGACTGAGGATCAAATCCTGGCCATAGCCTGTGTGGGCCCATATGCTGAACTGGGGTGTGCTTCCCATGTGGGAGGCCCCCAGTTTGGTTCTCACCCCGCTGGCTCAGCCCCTGGCTCGAGGGAGCATGCCTCCCATGCGGGAGGTCCCCGGCCCAGTTCCTGCCCTATGTAGCTCCTGCCCACTTGTGTGAAATGAAACCATGTTGAAACTAATGATGTACAACTATGGAGATGGCTCTGGGCCCTCCCCTTTCTCTCTGTCTCTCTCTGTCAAAAACAACAAAATAAATCTTAAAAAAAAAAAAAGAAAAAGAAAGAAACATGATAATTTCTGTTGCAAGAGAAAATATGAAAGTCTTA